>PVJI01002514.1:0-143776 GCA_004026765.1 Micronycteris hirsuta | reverse complement strand
TCACTCTATCTTCTCATTCCCTGTGTGTGAGGCAAACTGTCATCATTATTTCTGGGTAAGTGAAGCACAGAAGTATCTGGCAGTTTAGCCACAGTTACATTGTTAAGGGATTCAAACAGAATTTGAAGGCATGTCCTTGATAGCAAATTCTGCACCTTGTCTAAAACTGCATTTTCATTAAGTAAAAGAGTCAATTTTCTTAGTTTTCAAGTATAAACTTCTTTTTAAATTTGTAGACATGAAAGCAAAATGTTTCTGAAAAATCTAAGCCATGTAAGAAACAACTGCAACTATACGCTTTCTCAGAGTAAGGCTCATTAAATAAAGTCAGGATCTCTTGCACTCTGAGTGGTCCAAGCTGAAAGAAGGGATGTAAGAGGTTCTACCAGATCTCCTAGTTCTTAAAGAGATGCTCCAAGGGGCTGAAGTGGTTATATTTAAATCCTTAACTTTGCTTGCTTAACCAGATTAGTAAGAAAGGTTTACTAACAAGTAGTTCTCCAATCAGTTCTCACACAGTTCTCCAATCAGCTGCCTTGTGGTATTTTTCTGAATCTCACAGAAGGTCTAAAACCTCTTTCCTTTCAAAGGTGATTTTAGTTTTGGGAAAAGCCAGAAGTCCCAGGGCACCATATCTGGACTGTAGTGGGGCTGAGTCACCTGGGTGATTTGATATTTCACCAAAAGACTCTGCACAAGACGTAATGTGTGAGGGTGTGTTGGCATGATGAAGCTGCCAATCACCAGTTGCCCATACCTGTGGCCTTCTGAATCATCTGAATAGTTTCCACGGAGAAATATTCAAGCTTAGCATAAAATTTGATGCAGATTTGTTGCTCTACTCTCTGTCATTTTGAATGCGACAGCCACACAGTACACATGCTCACTCAATGGCTTTACTGCCTCCACTGACTAGTACAGTGAAGTCATCATTGTTCAGGCATGCACACTCCAGTCCACTCTCCCTAAAATGTTTTTTTTAATTTTAGAAAGAGGAAGAGGGGAGACAGAGACACACCCACACACATATCAATCGACTGCCTCCCATATGCACCCTGACCTGGGATCAAACCCACAATCTAGGTAGGTGCGCTGACCAGGGATTGAACCCACAACCTTTTGGTGTATGGTTTAGGGATAATGCTCCAACCAGCTGAGCTACCCAGGCAGGGCAAGGACCTTGATATTTTTTCAGTACCCTGTACTGTTTTGGCAGGGTAGGAGATGGGATGATACTAAAATAATCTTATGAGTAAAACTCAACAGTTAAGAGTGACAGTAAGTATACATAAATAATTTCTCCATAAAGTCTTTAGAATGAAAACAAGATTCCAACAAATATTTTTTATTCTTATTTATCTCCAAACAGTATAAAACCTATTCTACTTGTGGAAAAAACCCTAAATTTAATTTATGAAATTCCACATGGCACACTATTTATGGTAGAAACTTTAAGCATGTTAAGGTTATAACCATATTAATATAGCACAGCGTATCTTTCCTTCTTTAGCTAAAACAGTGACAAGTGGATGTGCAAGTTTCAATGAAGAAAATGAGAATACAAAATTACTGTGATTCTCATATAATTCATGTGTATATTTCCAATTCAGCCCATAAGTAATTGATCTATCACGTACTTGATAACAGAAAATTTTGACTGAGCAAACAGCTGTCATGTCAGAATACATGACTAGTAAAAACGATGATTATTTCCGGAGTTGTAATATTTTTACTACAATAATCTTATAAGTAAAACTCCACAGTTAAGATTGACAGGATGTACACATAAACAATTTCTCCTAAGTCTTTAGAACGAAGACAAGATTCCAACCCATAATTTTTATTCTTACTTATTTCTAAACATACTATTGTATCTATGCTGCTTGTGAAAAAAATCTAAAATTAATTTACAAATTCCATATGGGACACTATTTATTAAGGAAAGCTTTATGTTAGATATGAGAATTACAGATGTCACACCATCAATTACCATCCTTATGAAACTGGAAACCAAACTGCCTACAAAATCTTGGAAGACAATAGAGTTCCTTACCTGTCAGGTTGAAATTGGGTGCAACTGTGCTGTCAGCAAGGGTGAACCATATCAGACCAAGGCTCATACACACTGCAGCAGACACATCTGCAACATTGTAACGCTTGCCTGTGTAATATAAACGGAAGACAACCTCACAATGGAAAGATCCACTCAGGGTAGTTTTAGCTCTATGTGTTTAACCAAGTAGATCAGGGGTCTGCTTTTTATATCCAATGTCAAAACATATGAGGAACAATGAATCTGAAAGTTAAATTATCAGTGAGCACCACCGTGTCCTTGTAAGTTAGATATGAGATTCCATTTTATCTGTTATGGTGGTGAGTAAATATGAACATTTAAAAAGTTCATGGAAATTAATGCCTCTTTTTTCTTTATATATAAGGCTATGAAGTTTCTTATAGTTTATAAGTTTACAAAGTAAACAGAGTCATTATTCAAGCCATATAACTGTTTTAAGTTTGCAAATACTATAATCAATTAACTTCTGGTTAGTGAGGATTAACTTATTTTAACATATCTACATTTAACAATAAAATTATGTAGTGTAACTTTTTGGAAGGATTGTAAGGAAATATACATGCCCAGTTAGTTATGATATTAAATGTCATGTTTAATAGGGATTGAGATAATTAATTTTTCCTATGTAAAGTAGTTGAGAGACATACTTTCATTAAAAGGTTTTTTTTGCAAAGGCATCTAAAGCATACAATGAAGTCAGGCTGTATAAGAACGTCAGTGATATAGAAACACTTAATTATCAAAACATGAATATTCCTCATGACAGTTATACGGACAACAGCTTATTCTGCTGCTTGCTGCTATCATTGCCTCCTCTTCCGCTGCTCTTTCAACATAGCCTGTAACTTGGTTGGAGTGCTAAGAAATCAATAAGCCAGCAGAACTGGTAAAACAGCAGTTCTGCTCAGGTTAAGCTTCACTTCATATAAGAACTATCCATTTGTATAATGGAGGTAGAAAGCATTCTGAGACCTGAAGAGTACAAGAATAAAAAAACTGAAAGAAGGACCTTTCCAGGTACTTAGGTACTTCTAAGCTAGGCCTTCAATATGTGACTGCAGTATTTCTGGAAATGTAAGTAGATTCCAGATTAAAAGAATAAATCAAAATACCATTTTTATTCTACCTGAGTTCAAATCATTGATTTCAGATACTAAGGCAGACTTCAAGTATTAGTATTTTTATAATACCTTATTTTTATATCGCTCAGAATTGAGAAAATATTTAGAATGTTCATTAACTTAACCAAAGTTTAATATTTTTCCTAATGCTAGATGCTATAAACATATCCTAGTTTCAAACAGTATGAAAATGTATCATTACTATACCTTGAATAAAAACTCCTCCTAGCATAACAGGAATCAGCTTGCAGCACTTGAAGATGACTTGGGTAGGGTAATTCAGGTAGCCCAAGGAAGTGTTTGACAACCCCATAGTACCCACAGTTAGAAAAGCTATTACCATGTAGGTTTTTCCTGGTATTCTGTAAAAGACAATTTTAAAATCTTCATTTTGGGACCCAATTCATACTTGTTAGATAATGTGTTTACAATGTGTAAATGTCTACTTACTCTTTTTGTTTACTATTTCTAGAAATATTGGTAAAATATCACTATTTTAAAGTTTTAACACTCTAGTTATTAATTAACGGCACAAAAAACAACAACTCACCCTTATTTAATCAATCTCAAATGAGAACTCCTGTGTGAAAACGTGGCCTACAGTCATTTAGAGTCCAACTGTATGTATAAGGCATACAAACTATCTTGACTGAATTTAGAAAAAATACTTCCAAATATTGGTTTCTATAATGGTAAAAGGCACCTTAACTAATTTTTAACTTCTAAATTGTTCTGTTTCTTTATGTTTCCATCTAGCATTAGGAAAAATACATCCACCCATTCTGCTAGAGTAAACTGGGCAGAATTTGTCTAGAAAAACTATGTGTTTAAAGCTCTGGACATAATTTTTATTAGTACATCTTATGATTCATCTCCAACTCTGTCTGTGTTCTATGAAATCAACTTTCTCATGAGGAATCTGACTCTCTCCTTATAATCCCAAATCATAAGTTTTTTTATGATTTAAGTTCTATCTGGATTTCCTAAAGGAAATTCCTCACTTGGAATCTTCAGAATTTTGAACTATCATTGTGAGCATATGCACACTTTGACTAGATATTTAATGGTCTAAAATAATAATCTTGTACATTGGTGTGACTAACACAGGAAGCACTACTCACATAATGACATTATATTGCCTCCTAGCTCTAGTTCCTATTTGGGGCTTTGTGCTCATCTTTAAATCAAGGGAACATTTTTCATATTTTTATTATGGCTGGATATAAGGCAAAATAATTTACTGGAAAAATTCAATTAGAAAGCATCATTTCCAGTTACATTTCAATTCTGAGGCTTTTCCTACTTAACTACTAATACAGTGGTCAACATTTAAAGCCTCTATGGAAATAATTTGGCATGCCTGTATGCATCATTGTACACACAAACACTGATTTGTATGCAGTTTGTGGAGTTTAACCCTCGGTGAGTTATCATTAGGGAAAGAGGATAGCTCTGCTTCTCCAGGTAAGAGAACATAAGCCAGAAAATAAAAAATTCAAGCCAGAAAAATCACAAGGAATGATGATTAGAAAGCAGCATAGTACAGGTAGGAAAAAAGAAAAAAGAAAAAAAAAAAAAAAGCAAGCCTAAAACTCAGGAAACCTAAATTGAAAAGGTCGGAGAGCAACTTGCTATATGATCTCACGAAACCCCAACACTCCTCTAGGTCTGTGTTTTCTCATTGGTAAATGAAGAAGTTAGAGTTCATCACCTTGCCCCAAGGACTCTCATGGCTTCCATTTTTATTTAACACCCCAACTGCTTACCTCCCTAGATATGGTGGAAAAACTGTAACTTTAAAAAGCCCGGTCAAAACCAATTGGACAGATCTCCTTTGTTACAAACTCACATACAGCAATTAATATAGTTACAAGGCAATCTTTCTTGAAAAATAAGTAGTATATTCAGGGTGTGCTTCACCATACCACCACATTTGATCCTCAAAATAAAACAGAGAGAATTTAAAAAAACTTTCCTGCAATCTTAATAGAGCTAATGAGAGACAATGCAAGACTCAAATGTTTTCTGACTCTAAATCCTGTACTCTTTCAAGTACACTGGTACTCATATAAAGATAGGAAGAAAGACAAAAACTAAGCAAAAGTCTAAAGAGCGATGCCACTTAAATAAATTCAGAGATGGGTATATACTCAGAAATAAATTCAGAAATATGTGATTAGGTGTATTTTTCTTGTAGCATACTTTTAAAGACTTTTTCTAAAATAGTTTTTCATGTGCTTCGGAATAAAAAGTTTCAATTCATAACTGTATTTATTATACATCTATACATTCTTCTACTAAATTCCTTCACTTACGTTTAAATCAAACACAAATGATGTTATCTTCGAATATGTATGACTGTATGGTTTAAAGGTTGGGATAAACAAACATGGCTTGGGGCCCCCGCTCCATCTCATTTTGGTAGCTGACAGGGAGGTGTGTCTTTTTAAAATTTAATAATGAGGAGACAGTTTCTTTGTCACTTTTCATTTAATAGAGACAGTATTAGAGTTTTTTACTTTAGAAGCAACAGAGGTCTAGTAGTTTGCAATAGGTAATGAATCATCTGGGTTCGTTGTATACTAGTCTTGACAGATATATTTGATTATTTTCTATTCTATCACCTATGGCTAAGTCTTGTAGAGTTTCAAAGCATGAAAATAATGAAGATTTTAATCTTCAGATTCAAACAGTTTTAACATCACTGCTATAATAATTTATTGGCAATGTACAGAGACTGAGAGGTAAAATTAGATCTGAGAAGAAACACTGGAGATACAGATTTAAATATTTAAAATTTTATAGTTACCTTCATACAAACATCAAAAACATTTATGTAAGAAATAAAAGCTCTGAAAATGTCTTATTTTCACTCAGGGATTAAACATTTATATCAATGAAGACGGAATGTCAGTGCAATATTAGAGCTTATTGCATGTTAAACTGCCCAACATATACCTGATTATTCACATATTAGGATCTGATATGTCAGGATGATCACTTACATTTACCAAAAACTCATATTCAATTTCCTAACCACCATCTAATTATAATCAGAGGTAAGGTTTTATTGCATATTGTTCTATATGCCAGTAAAAATATATGAAGGTATTCCTATGTCAAACAAGCTCCTTCAGTTTTGATAAAAGGAAATATTATGAAATTTCTCTGATGACTAAGAATGCAATCTCAGCTACCAGACAGTGCAAGTATGACAATGTTAAGTAAAATATATCTCACAAAAAATTACTACAAGTTTTAAAAACCACTATTAAAAACAAGTATTGATATTTTACTTCACCATTTTAATGTAGCAGCACTATAAATCTTCCAGTTATCACACTTATTTGTGACATTTATAAAAATACACATGTACATCTGAATACATTGTTTTAAGATGATATATTTAATACAAGTTGAGCCTAAACTACTTTTGATAATTTACACTTTGAGATTATATTTTTCAATGTGTAATGAAAATATCATATTTAATATTTTTACTAAGTTGATTATACTGATAAAAATGCTTGGGTATTAGATATGTTTTATTAATGGGAAATGTATTTCATGTATAATATACTTTGTATACCCAAAAAGCAGAACAAAAAATTTAACCACTACTAGTGAACTTAACTGTGAAAAAATAAAAACAAACATACCACATACCTTCTCCTTTTGTCTTGAATAAGCTGAAGTTCTATTAGGCCAAATATGGAGTAAAATGCAAATTGTACTAAAGTAAGGTACCAGCCATAGGGCTTAAAACCCTCCAGTGAAAATATTAATTCCTGTCAAAAAGATACATGAATACTGTTAATTTCAAGAGGCAGACCAATCTCTTCACAATAAATTCCTATAAACACAACATTTTCAAAAAACACTCAAATCATGAAACTTCTCAGAGGTATAATTGGAGAAGTGAGATGGCCTTTCCAAGGAACCGACACTAGACACCCAGGTACAAACACCGGGAGAAAAACAAAAAGGTGAGGGATAGCTATGAAGCAACAGCATTCTATGCTTTTTCTTTTAAAGACAAAAATTAAAAGAGTTGCCCCCAAAATGAGAAAAGTAGCTGACTCAGAACTCATTTACTATTCAAAAAAGTATATTTCATTAGAAGTCTATTTTCTCAGGCCTGTTTTTCTATACAACTATAATCATTTCACACCAATTTAATTTTTTTTAATACTTGTACCACAGATTATATAAAACTTCTCTTTGTAGAGGAAATGGTTACTTTACCTAAATATGTCATAACATGAAGAAACATTTACATTAATTCTTAATAAAGCATTAAAGAGGAGTTCTAATAGTTATCTTGTTTACTTAAAAAAAATCAAACTTTATCCCATATATATATATATATACTGAATATATATATTCAACTGTATTTTAAATAATTTTTTAAAAGATGAGAATTATGTATGAATTTCTTTTCAAAGAAAAACTCAACACAATCTCTAAATAGACCCTGAACTAGATTTTGTACATTTAGGATATGCATAATTCCTCAAATGTAGACTTCATGTTCAAGTAAGTCTGCAAGTTTTTAGGATTTTTCCAGTTTATGAACTATGAAACATGAAAGTAGTTTTATTAACTATTTTGTCATTCAGCTTATATACAGCTAACTTCATTACAGAACTCCATTTTCTTTAAATTATTTTAATAGGCAATTATATATGTTAGTAGCAATGTCAGTTTTCACAAAGTGATAGTGATGTTACAAACATAATTATAGTGATTTATCTACTTTTAAAAGAAACTTTGCACATATTATAAATTAAAATCTGATTATTAATAAATAGAAAAGATTTGATAAAATTCATACAGTAAATTTCTAATTCGTTTTTCTTTGCAACATTTTTCTTTGTTCCCAAGCTATTTGGTAAGAATGATGTATTTTAACAAAAAAAATTGTTTTTCAACAAGAATTTTAAATTTACTTGACAAAATTTACTGTTTTTTTATTGTTATTCACTGACACCAGAAATTTTATATCATTTTCAAGTGGCAAAGTCAATTATTATTACAAATACTAAAATTTTTAATTTGTGTTTTTGTTTTATACTAATACTCTTCCTAGTATTTTTATAAGCTAAGGAATAGTCAAAAATCACCTTCTGTATTTATACTTACTTTTTATATTTCATCTCTGTAAGATAATGGAAAAGAGTATAATGATTAAGCTCACTCTGATTAATACTACAGAATACCAGAAATATTGGCATTTGAACAAAAACATATCACTTTCCTTTCCTTGAATTATAAAAGGTTCTCTCATGTTAGGGAAGTGAATAAAAAAAAGCTAAGTTGGTAACGGCTGAATATACTAATGAACTGACTGCCACTAATATTAGTCCATTGAAACATTCTGTTTACACTAACTTGGATCCTCCCATCCAGCCCACATCTTTGAAGGTCAGGCATCTCCTGCTGGTCAAATGTATACATCTATACCATAATACGATGCAAATGTGAAACAAACTGTGGCCAAGTTAGAAATGTTTTGTGCAGGTAAAAAAAAAAAATCACAGAAAAATAAGGTCTGGCAAAGTTGTAATAGAAAAAATAACCAACGAGAATGAAAACACAAAAAAGAATGATTCAATGATAACAGAATTAAAGAGCTACATTTGGAAAAATATAAAACATCCTGATATACTTCTCCAAAAATGACCTATTATTAAGCTCTAAGAATCAAGAATGAACTGGAATATGGCTTTCAGGCCCATCATTCAATTTTATTGGAGAATTATGTTCCAAAATAGCAATCAATACTTGAATTATTCACTTTTAAAAAGTAACACATTTTTAATTATTGTCTATGTTTTGTTAAATATTTCATGTTTTTTCATAATTTTAATTTTTAAGACTTTCTCAGCTCCCTTTCCTTTACTTAAAATATTGAATCCTGTAACTGTGACCTCTGTTTTCAGCAGACTTACTTTTAAGCTCTTTTCTATTACTATACAGAAAACCTCACCTTTGTGAAGAAACCCGTAACTTACAAAGGAAAACATCTTGAACAAAACTATTAAGCGCTCTTATTGACCTTACTTGTTATAAATAATTACCATAGACAAATAACTATTTTTTACCTGTAAATATCCATAAATGAGGTAAAATACAAAAACTCCAGCAACACATATGAAAAATTGAGTAAGTTTGTTAAATCTGCTGAGATTTATGCCAAGTACTATAATGTCATCTATTGACTTGATGTGTGGTGACATTGTTTGGGTTTTGGATGGGACAGTTATAGAAATATATTTCCTGGAGTTGTTGAACTTGAGATCCATTGTTCTTAGTTTGCTGCATTCAGTGCTTCCAAAGTTATCTTTGTTGGTTTCCTCTCCTTTGTTTAGTTTTTCTTTTGCTTGCTTAGCTAAGTCCTAAAGAAGGAAATAAGCAATTTAATAAGCAAAACATTTGGATCAGAAAGTATAATGCTCCAAATAACATTTCAAATCACACTTTAAAAAAGTATACAGTTAAGTCTCATAGTCCCTGGATATAAACATCTGAATTCCCCTATTTGAGCTTCCAATCAACCAAAAACAATGTTAACTCTCCAATTTATCTTTACCTGATAAAGAGCAACACAACATTGAATTAAGTATATACCGTTCTCATTTCCACAGCAACAAACCAAAAGCTAAACTTGTATTTGTTTCATCAAAGAAGTAAATATGCCTTTGTTTTTTTATGTAGTAAGGATATAATTTTTTAATCCCACAATAGTTTGATACATAGCATCTTCAACATTAACGTCAATTCTTACTTGCAGAAAAGAACCAATGCACTTCTAAATTCTAAGACAAATGGAAAATATATGTGCTAATGACATTTTAAAATAAAGTCAAACAACTGTCATTTATTTAAAAAGCTAGATTTATCAGACTAGAGAAAGAATAATATGCTTTGGCAATAGCATCTTTTACATAAAAAGAACATGTTTTCTTTCTTTGGAGAAAATAATTTTAATTTAAAAAGTTTTGGGGCTGGTATTGTTCAATGGGTATAAAGTTTCATTTTACCAAGATGAATAAGCTTTAGAGATCTGCTAAATAACAGAGTGCCTATAATTAAAAACACGGTGTTGGGCACTTAAAAATATGTTCAGAGGGTAGATCTGATGTTAAGTGTTCTTAACAACACAAACACACACAAAAGGGGACACAAAAAAACTTTTGGAGGTGATAGATATGTTTATTACCTTGATTATGGTGATGGCATCACAAGTGTATGCATATATCCAAACTCATCAAATTGTACATATTAAATGTGCAGGGTTTTTTATATGTCAATTAAACCTTAATGAAGCTGTTTAAAAACAAAAGAAAAAAATCTTTGGGACTGCAAAAAGCTGGGAAAGACATCATTTCTGTTAGTCTGTTAAAAAAACCATGAAGGCTACATAGATGACCGTCGATTTCTCTTTGTATTTATACAGAGTGGGGCAAAAGTACGTTTACAGTGTTTGCATGGAAAATAATACATATTTAATAAATAATACAAGAATAAAATTTGTGTTTTGCCTACGCACAACTGTAAACTTAAAAATGTAAAATATTAAATGAAGGACTCTATTATACTTTAGCAAAACGATTTAATCAATAGTATTGCTCATCTTTCTAATACTTTGCTACTTCTAGCACACCTACTGGCAATCCTATGAGCCACAGATCTATGCCAGACATATAGTTAAATCCTTCTGGCACTATGACTTCTTGGACATCTGTGCTAAAATACTGACATCTCTACTAAAATTTTCCACAAAGCATCTAAAGTGAACATGGAAGTAAATTCATTTCTTTTGCTTACTTAAGGCACCAGCATCAGAAGATCTGCTCTTTAAGGCCTTGCATTCAGAATGCAGTTTTATTAATCAGGACATCACAGGTCCGATCACGTGACTGATGAAGGAAGACCCTGTGAATTCTGACACCCAACAACTGTGATCCTAAATGTTTGCCATATTCCTTCCATTTCAGACATTAATGACATTATTAATCAACATCTAAAGAAACTAGGCAATGTCCTTGTGGTGCAGGAAAAAAAATCAAGCATAAAATGAAAATTAGTTTTCAAATTAAATGATCAACATTTTACTTTATTTTAGAAGTTCACAGTTAACTCCTGAAACTAAGTACAAAAAACCCACAGTTGTGAATCAGTGCCTGAGTCCTCTTACTAAAGTCAACACACATATTTAACTTTAGTAACGTGAAAAAACAAATAACTGCTCAAACTGAATAAAAGGGTAAGCATTGCTAGCACACAGGGAAGTTTAAAAGTTATAAATAACTGGTGACAATGACCTATTGAAGTTAAAATTATTACAGTAAATTTATTAATCTAGTCACATATATATAAGTACAAAAAAATTTAGCCAAATTATTTTCAAATGCTGCTGTATCTTCCAATTCCCAAACAATCCCAATTCACTTAGAAAATGTTTATTCAAAAATCAATTCTCGACAAACACACACTTCTTAACATACTAAACCATCTGGTCTTCATTCAATATTTAAAAGAAAAATAAAGTGGGGGGAGAGAATTAAGCTGCAAAGATTGCAGTAATCAGCATAACGACTGTAAGAAGTTTATGACAAGAATTTAATAACCTGGTAAGTACAATCATTTTGCACTGCAAATCAAACGGACAGCGGGTTTAAGCAGACACCACAAGAAGCTCTTAACTAAAACGCAGTCTTGGGGAAACCAGGCGACTGATATTCCTCCAGAGGTCTAAGACGCCCCTGTAAGTGGCCGCAAGCCTGCGAGTCCACGGCCCGGGGCTGGAGGGAGTTCCGGCCAGTCCGGGGACCAAAAGGGGGAAAAGAAGCAGTTCCGCCCTAGAAACCATGACAACAGGTTTCCGTTCTTTAAAACATGAAGTCACCCGTGCTCACAATCCCGACCTCCTCCTCTCCCTGCACGCTCCTCACGGATGAGAGGAAGGTTCTCTGGGTAGAGGGGATCTGGGTCCCAAACAAGGCGAAAGGCCCGGGCGGCGCGACCACTCCTGAGCCGGTGTGTCACCTGGAAGAGTGACCCCAGGCTGGATGTCGCCAGCCAGACGAAGCGTCTCCCCCTCCCCAAGTCCTTCGCCATCACCTCCAGCTTCTCCTCCTCTTCGCCTACTCCTGCCCTTTTCGCCACAGCTGCCGCCTCCTTGTAAAGGTCCTCTCTCTGCCGGCCATCCCGCGCCACTTCCGCCTATGTGTCACTGCGCGCCGGCGCAGCTCCACAGCCCCGCCTCCTGGGAGGCCTCAGGCTGCAGGTGGCTTGGTCCAGGTTTCCTCTCGCGCGTGCGCTTTCTCCTTCAGGACGCGGGAGGAGCGCGGCGGTGGCGAGCCCAACCGTGCGAGGACTGCACTTCTTTACTCACTAGAAATTGCGTAGGGGCGGCGATCACCGATGGGGTCGATGTTCTCATCCTTCGATCGGTGCTCCGCTTGTTCCTGGGTCCGAGCCTCTGAGCTTCTGCAGCCTCATTGCTGGCCTGCGACTCCCTGGCTTCCCCAGCCCCGTGGGCAGGCCACGCAGGAGGAGACGTCCACGTCAATGGCCCTGCGCTGAAGTTTGACATCTCGGCCAAGTGAAGAAAGTTGAACCCAAATTTAGAAACCCTTGGGGTTCCCTCTTCTTTCTGCTTAATGATAATGAGAGGGGGCAAAGTCATCCTACCTTTCTCTACTTCCATGTCCTTTGCCTGACTCGCACCTGCTTTCACCAGAAAGTGGACTGAAGTAACACTTGGGTTGCCTCTGACGTTATAATTCTGCTTGTAGCTACCTCAGCCCCGGTCCTTGCAACCTAACAGAAGTGTTGCCAGCATTGTTTTGAGTGTCGCTTATTGCTCGGGATGTAAATCCCATAGCTTGACTAGCCATCAAACTCCTAAACATTTACCCTGGGTTTAGGGCTACAGCTACAATTAGTGGGATGTAATGATGTGAAAAACCACAATGGGGTAGGAGTTGTTTTTCGGCAACACTGAAATGATATGGAATGCAAATATTGCTATAACAAAGCTGGAATATTTTTGAGTGCATGCTCTGGATATCCAGAAAGGAATTAACTGGATTAATATGTGTTAGAATCCAGTCAGTTATAGCTTTTAAAATTTCACAGGCATTACACAGAAAGAACATCTGTGTTTGTATTGGGTGTTAGGGCTTCTGTTGAAGCACGGCAGAAATCTCCCATTGTAAGTGGTGATATGGCTAGGCATTTCCATTTAATCCTCACCAACATGGTTGGTAGGTGTTATCAACATTTTAAAAATATTGAAATTAAGGCTTGGAGAATAAAATTTTCTTAAAGAAGTAGTGAATGACTTTCAGTGATGCCATACTGTTACCTAAATAGTGTGGATTTAATACTGCTGTTAGTATATCTTAAACGACAGTTATTGAGTCCCTATTAAATGGACATGTACAATAGGTCATATTCATGACCCATCAATTACAAGTATGAGCTCCCTGCCCTCAAGGAGTTACGAATATATATGACAAAAAAAGGTAAATGCTGGTTTAAAACAACTTACAGTACAAAAGGTGTCATGAGGCACCATCCGTTCATGACTGCACAATTGCAGTAACTTAATAGGTCTTTCTACCGCCCTTTATTTCTCTACATCCAAATTCGTTCAGCAGCTGGAATGACTGTTTCAGAACCTGTGACCAAATACACATTTTCCTGCTTAGAACACTTTTACGGCTTACTGTTTTATTTCAAAATTCGTTATCGTGACCTCTAAGACAGAACTTGATATAGATAGTCCACATCCACAGCAACTCTTCGAAGGCCATCTAACCCTCTCCGAGCATATTAAGCATCAGCACTCTAGACTTACTGATCCTTCTGCATGGATGCTGTCCTCCCAGATGTCCACAAGCCATGCTCCCTCATTTTCTTCGGGCCCGTACTCAAAGGTTCTTCCCTGACTAGCCTGTCTAGAAGAGCTAACCCCTGCGTGGGCGTATCCACACAAACAAACTCTGTCCTCACCCCGCTTTACTTGTCTTCATAGCAATTATGATCACTTCCTATATATTTGTTGTCTGTCTCCCTGACCTCTTTTTGCTGTTGTAATATTTGTTCCACGAGAGCAGAAATTTTGTCTTGTTTATTTACAGCTATATCTCCATCATCAAGAAAGAGTGCTTGGTACATAGTTTGCATTCAATAAATACTGTGAGAATGACTAAGAGTAAGTGCCAAGTGAGCGTTAAGATAGTAGAGTGGAAATTCAGAATAAGTATTTAAAATATTGGCTGGAGTGGCTTATGAAGGCTTCCTTTGGAAGGCAGAACCAAAATGATGAGGAGGACTCAAATGGATTTGCAAAGGGGGAGGAAAGGATAGTCCAAGCAGAGTCAACCAAAATACGCGGAGACGTTAAACAAGACAGTGATCCAATCCACAGTAATGCTAATATGCTGATTTCTAAAAGCATAACTAAAATAGGAAAACTGCTAAGGACTGATCTGTGAAAATTCACCTTGCCTCACCAAGGACTAATAATAATTTCCCTTAGCAAGACAATTTTGTAAGGGCATTTGTGTGCTTCTCAAGTAGTCCTGGTGAAATTGAGTTCTGGTTGCCCACAGCAGCAACTTCATCGACACACTCTTGTATCATCTTTTATGTTTTTCTCCCCATTTTCCTCATGGCTTCTCACTAGGATTACCTTTCAAATGATCTGACTACACCAAAGTAGTTGTATTAGGTTATGCTTTTGGGAAAAAACCAAGTCAATACAGTTGGTGTACAGGGAAAGCCTCAGATGCAGCTTCTCAGGTCTCTGGAAGTGAGTCACTAACCAGTCAGGTGACAAGAGAGTATCTCCTGATGTGCTATCACAATTACTAAGGCTGTTCTTATCTGTTGTGGGCAGAAGATGAACGTAAAACATTAGCCTGCATAGTAGCTCTGGCACTTGAATAGGAAAGGGCAATGGTACTTATACAAATTAGGAAATTTGCAGGTTTGTTTTTTTTTTAATTTTGTGGTCAGCCAGCTGTCAGCTCAGGGCTCAACACAACAGCTGGAATGCCTCCATATCAGTATTTAAAGAGACCCTCATTTCTTGCAGCCACAGGACAGACTGCTAAATATCAGTTCAGGATTTGCTTACAAGGTTGGCAGGTCTGCAACGGTGATTAAATCTATACCCTTGGCAGGTGTCTATGCTAAAGTCAGGGCCCTCATGGGGGCAGGGAAGACCCTGAGATCTAGGAAGGAGATAACAGTGTGAGCAATAGAGGAACCATGAGCCCCTAAATCCCCTTGAGCCCATTGGGCTGGTAGAAGCAACCCTTTGACCAGGAAAATAACTGTCCCACACCTGAAAAAAGAAAGAATTCATCAGAGACAGGTGCCTGACAAGATCATGCTTGTCCTCAATGTCTGCTCTGACCTCTCCTTGTTGCCTCCAGACCAAAAATTGGGGTCAGCTGTCAACATAGCCCTCGTGGGGAAGTGCAGCCTTCTTTTGGGGAGAAAATAGCTTTGTCACACAAAGTACCACTAGATCTAACTGGTAACAACTGGCAGCAAGTAGGAGACCACATGCCAGAATCCAGGAGTGAATATAGCAGGTAATAGACTTAGGTGGAGAAGAAAAGGGGACAAAATATCAGGCTGGATAAGGGAGCATTTAATGATGTAGGAGGAATCTCCATGATTCTGAATTTAATGGTAGGGCAAGGACACCTACAGCCTGAATGCCCTGCTGAGATGGTCCTTTGAAGCTTGAACGCAGAAGCCTGCATCTAATGAAGCAGGGGTAGTGAAATGGCCTTGACAGAATGTTGAGGAAGGAATCAGAAGCCTCAGCACCTGTCTGTGTTTCCTGGAGGGGCTTTGTGGACGTTGCCTTCAATTATGCAAAACAGGTGAAAGGATGCTGGTATCTTTGAGAAGCTTAGTTTCCTCTGTCAGCTAGGGGGATACCAAGTCCCTTGAGGAAGACCCTTGCAATGCCATCATGAATGATCTACAATGTGTTCCCTAATATATCCCCTAAGGGACCAACAGTCATTTACCCAAAGACAAGCACATTGTACAACGCGAATTACCACATTCAAGGGCTGTTTGACACAAGGACTAAATAGACACTGATTCCAAGTATTCAAGATAGAGGTCAGGCGATAAAATGAGTTCTGTCCAAAGTCTGTCTCCCAGTGAGTCTGATAGGTCTATGGACTCCCCACAGTGTAATCGGTGTTGATATGCTTAGCAAGTGGTAGAGCCCTGTCTCATCTGTGATAAGAGTTCTTATGGTAGGAAGGGCCAAATGGAAGCTCCGGAGATCACCTCTTCTCTCCGGTCCAAGACAGTAAATTGAAAGTATATTGTACCCTAAGGGGAAATGCAGACATTGCACTACCAGCAAAGACTTAAAAATGTAGAAATGATGACCTCCATCATATACCAATTTCATCCATATTTTTGCCCTTGAAAAAATTAGGTGGGTCAGGGCATATGTTAGTAGACTATGTCCAAGTCGTGGCTCCAGTAGCAGCGGCTATTGTGCCAGTTGTGGTATTTTTACTAAAACAGACAAAAATAGCCTGTCATACTCTTTGTATGGTTACTGAGCTGGCAAATGCCCCATTGGTAAAGTAGAACAAAAGCACTTTCCTCCTTTGTGAAAATGACTCCAGTGCACATTCACTATCTTTCCCCAGGACTAGGATTACCTTTCCACTCTCTTTAAACGTTGAGTCCTGCAGGAATCTTGCTCGTCATGGAATCCTCTATATTGCTGACACCATGCTAACTGGACCTGGATAAGAGGAGGCAAGTGCTGGATAGTCTAGGACACAGGTGGCAAAGACAAGGCCCGTGGACTGAATCCGGCCCTCCACCTTGTTTTATCCAGCCTGGCACCTTGTTTCTATCTGGCGGCAGTGCCGAGCTCTTGCTTAACTGTTAAGTAGTAGTTGTATTTATACAGTCCTAAAGTTATATCCGGCCTTTTGAAGGCAACCGTGAGGCTTATGCGGCCCCTGGCAAAAATGAGTTTGACACCCCTGCTCTAGGAAGATGCGTGAATGCCACAGAGTGGGATAAAACGTATGAGGATTCAGCATCTGCCAAAGTCTGGGCATCCTCTTCTGGTTTTATCTGAAATGAGAATTTGAGACAAGAAGTTGTGGACAGTTAAATTGTTTGGAAAGTTGTCCCAGGAAGAAGAAGGTAAACAAGAAGGAGAAAGAGAGAGAGAGTAAAAGCAAAGATAATATTAGGGTTCATATGGAGGATGTTTCTCCAGGCAGTGGGGCTCAATTCCCCCAGGAACTGAAAACCTGAAGGACTGGAGTTTGGAACTTTTCTCCACACTCCTGTTGCTCAAATTTCCAGAATGTACATGGGCACTACTTAAAGAACATCTGGAGTGTCACAGAAGACCTTAAGACTGCCTGCTTGAGCTGAAAAACTGTCAGTACAAAATGTATCAGAGTGTCCACAAAAATGTTCACCTGATCTATGGCTTAAATCAGAGATTTGCTGAGGGGATGTCATGCAGGGCACAGAAGCACTGGCTACATCCTTGAAAGTGAAGGAAAAGCTATTGCACTTTGTAGTCCCTATTGCAAAAAAAAAGAGATGGCACTTGACGGCCCCTTGGTTTCAGAGGCCACATATAACACACTCAGGAATACTGTACTGCTTCAGTCCATTCATTAGGTGACTCAACTTTCAGCTCTGAGTGCGGCCCAGAGCAAGAGAGGGCTCTGTAACAGACATAGGCTATACTGGATTGTCAACTGCTCTGTCACTAGAGTTGTGTGACCCAGTAAATTCAATAGCCTTGAGAAATCTGTGCTAGGCATTGTTGAATGCAGCCTCTAGAAACCCCAATAAAAGAATTACAGTGCAGACTGGCAGATTAGAAGGCCAATCCACACCTTCTGTAACAGAGAACTGCTCAACTTTAAGATCTTGCCGTGCTCCCGAGGTCTGGTAGAGACTGGGTGCTGACCATCGCACATCAAGTGGCTGTGAAATTACAGGTGCCCATCATGACCTAGCTGTGGTCATATTGACGTCCACTGAATCAAACAGACAGGTGCAGCACCAATCTGCTGCAAGAGGAAAACGGTACATTAAGAATTAGGCCCGAGCAAGTCTAGAAGGCAAAGTAAATTAGGTGAGTGAGTGGGCTAGCCTTTCATATCGTTTACCTCTACAGCACCAATATCTGTCCCTGAGCTCACAAGTATGGCCTCAGGAGGGGCTTCTCTATGACTAATTAATGAAAGAGAAAACAACAACATGGACCTTATTCAAAGATCACTTGTTTGGATACCTTGGTGTGAGCTGAAAATTCATTACTGCTCTACTGCAGCCCCACTCCGGGGTGGTCCTAAAAGACATTAGGGTGCAATTCCCCCCATAGATGGAGCTATGAGCACTGATTATCCACTTGGTATGGAGGGAGAAATGGCATCTCCCTCCTGAATAGTGTCTACTTTTGGTCAGGGGCAATGAGGGTGTGAAGTGGGCAGATTGGAAAAAAAAGAGTTCTGGAGAGGAGGCATGTGGATAAACCTAAGGAGTGGGCACAAAATCCTGGGTGTTTGTATATCATTTTTCTGCCCTATGTAAAGCCTTTATTGCAGAGGAGGGACTCGGTAAGCAAGTAGATGGGATGACTTGTCCAATGTGTGTCAGCCTTTGTTCTCAGCTGCTTTAGTGCTTGCCTGATACGCTTGTGTAACAGAAAAACCATGTTAAGGAAGGGGCATAGCCTAGCCAAGCCGCTAGAGCTGCTGCTTACAAAAGCTGGTGTTAACTACTGCATTTTGGAATGTCCAGCCAGCCTGTCAGGAGCAAAGATTGATGGTAAATCCCTCCAAAAGAGAAGCAAGCCACTTGATTGGCTATATAAGAGCCCTTTTTTTCCTGGAGAGAGGAGATATCCGTCTTTATGGAATTGACGCCTCTTTTGATATGAATTTGTCCTGTTCACAGTGCCTCTGCCAGAACTGTAATCTGATAAACTTCCAGATACTTGATCTTCTGACATATTTCCTCTGATGGAGGGGCACACTTTATGGTAAAGGAGGTGTGACAATGGACAAAGTGATCATAGTATCTACTGGTCCTACTATATATTGTGTCATCTCGAGGCAGTTCACCTAATAGGACATTGGCTTGATCTAGTGAATATCAAGTCTCCTGCTCAGGACCGATACACCGATAGGGTTGAAAAGCCACTGTCTGAATACTTATATGCATAGAATCCACAGCTGACAGGTATGGTCTATGCTCCCAGTCACTAGGGCATATGAGTCTGGGATCCAAGAAGTAGAAATGATATTGGCCTCTCTCATAATGTTTCCCAGTGTCTCAATTGCAAAATTTATGCTTTTCATTTCTCTACGAATTAGAGAAACTCTTTTATTAGGGATTATGATAGGAGCCACCAATTAATCTACATCTAGCTACAACTTGATCATTTGTGTGCCTTATACTAGTGGACAAGCGGGAAGAGAAGAGACCTGGATTCTCATCGAGACCTGCTACATAATAGACTCTGAGTATCATGAACGCTGCTCCACCTAGTGTGGACAAGGAGGATGTCTGCAAAGCTAGCGGATTCACTGGAGTGTCTCTTGGTGTTTCCATGCTTGGTAAAATTGGTGAATAGGCAGTAGCAACAATGGTCTAACAAGGGCAAAGCAATAAAGGCTCCAATGTCTCAGTCACCCCACTTGGCCAGCAGTCAGCTATAGTGCTGGCCAAGGGTGAGATAAATCTAAAAGGGATGGTAGAAGAGGGAGAAAAGTGGCTATCGACTACAGCCTCAGGACAGGTGGCTGCAGTGGGATCTCTAGCTGATTCTACACTTGATCTTAGCCAAAAGGCTGAGAAGTGATCTAGCCGATTCTATTAAGCCTTGGATATTAAATTCTCCATAAAGACTGGATCTTCTCAATCTCACCCAGTCACTTCTTGCTGCAGTGTGATGACTCAAGCTTGCATTATGTGTTTTTGTTCTCTGCTTTTCTGATGTTGCAGAGGTCTGAAGCAGCTCAGTGCACTCCCTACCCCCATACATTTGCACGTACTTGCACCCACATGCACACACATACACAGCTGCCCCTTGAAAGGCTTGGGGAAGTTATTGTCCCCAGGCAATGACCCACCAATGGGGGATGGGCACTGTGGATAAATGCTCCTGCCTTCCATCCCTTAGGAGGACAATTTTGAGAGGGCCTTCTTCATGTTGTTCAGGCTCTCTGTGTCCTGGGACAATCATCTTGCTTAGTGTTGAGACTCAGGTTGTAGAATAAGACTAAATTTAAAACCTTGCACTTGCTTATTGGGCAAATTACTTTAATCTTCTAAGTCTCAATCTCCCTATGTGTAAAACAGGGATGATAATAGTACTTACCTGGTTAGTTGTTGTGATCATTAAGTGAAAAAGTGTTCAATGATTAGCACAATGCCATCCATGAGCCCTCTGTAAGTGTTAGACATTATTTTATTAATATGACTTACTATCATTATACTTCATTTCATTTACGTATTAATATCACCAGCTGCGTCTTTCCTATCTCTGCCATAAAGAATAACTTAGATAGTATTTTCAAGCTAGGCAGTTCATTGGTCAATGTGTGGTTTAGAATTCAGTGAACAGAAAATCTAGTTAATTCAATTTTCATTAAAGATTTATTTAATAAATATATATTGAGCACTACCTATATGCTACTAGGCATTGTGGACATATTGATGCATAAGACTGATATACATCCTTGCCCTCACAAAGCTCCCAGTCTTGTGGTAGAGATAATTATTTACATAAGTAATTACAATGTGATTAGTGTTAATGATAAGAGGATTTGCTACAGCAGGTGATGGGAGTGATATTCTATTCTAATGAGGCTGTAGCTATCGATTCAATTCCCTTGTAGGTTGGTTGACTTCCAGGCTACAGTCTCTGCTCTGCTCTCTCCCAAATGCACAGAGGTTCATGGAGCTGGGCCACTGGTGGACACCAGCCCCTATTTGCCTTCTTTCCCAGCACAAATAATTGGTGTAGTAAAGATTCTGCCTAAAAAGTTAGCATTTGTAATGAGATGGAGAAATATTTCAAGGCATTTAGCACCATGGTTTGAGAAGCCTTTTGAGGATGGATATATATATATATATATATATATATATATATATATATATATATAAATGAATGAATGATTTTGATAAGCCTCTTAGAAGATGATTACTAAAATGTTTCTATGGAGTATTGGTCTCTTTTTGTTGCCTTCTGTTTCATATCCCTATATGAGTGAAATCATAAGGTTCTTAACTTTTTCTAATATTTCATTTAGCGTGATATTCTCCAGGCCCACCCATGTTGTTGCAAATGACAGTGTTTCATCTTCTCTTATAGCTGAATATCTACCCTCAAAATTGAAAACATTTAGTCACAAGATACGAGTGCCATGATGTTCACTGCAGCTTTATGTACGGGGGCCAAGACATGGAAACAACCTAAGTGTCCTTCGATAGGCGATTGGATAGAAAATGTGCTACGTATATACAATGAAATACTTCTCAGTTTTTGTCTTCTTAACATGAAGTTCCTTTCATTTCTTAGAGCGGTGCTGTCAATAGAAATATAATGTGAGCCAAATATGCGATTAAAATTTTCCTGCTAGCTATGTTAAAAGGTGAAATGGAACAAGTAAAATTAGTTTCAATAATATATTTTATTTAACTCAATATAGACAAAAGATGATCACTTACAAAGCAATCAATATAAAATTTATTAATGAGATATTTTACACATTTTACATGAAGTTTTAACTGTTATTGAACAACAATAAAATAATTTAAAAAATCCAGTGTGAATTATAACTTCTAGCACCTCTTAATTCTGAGTAGCCACATTGCAGATACTCAATACCACATGTGACCACTGGCTACCATATCAGACAGTACAGTTTTAGAGCATTTTGATGACTTATGATAATACATGTGGAGGGAAATAGAGTTTAAACTACTAGAGAAAACTCAGAACCAGGGATCAAAGCTGCGAGGAGGAAGGAGAGAGAAAAGATGGCCAGGGCGGTATGGCTGAGAAGGGGTTGTGGGGACAACACAGACATCTCATTGGAATTAATTAACTATAAATTAAGTATCTAATTTTTAATTCTACCACTACAACTTCCTGAAAAGTTTCAGTAAGTTTGCATTGCTCGTAGACTGCTCCCAGGCCTGCAGGTGCAAGTGGGTGGAACACTGAGTCCTGCAACTCCAATTTTGCTCAAGATAAGCATTTCCCTTCCTCCCAGTACCCCCTCCACCGAGGTGTAATTCTGGAAGGGCTCACGGTGCTAGCTGTTCAGCCTACATAACCTTCTTGAAGCTCGTTCTTTATTTCATGGCTGCAACTAGAACCTTTGAGAACCAGCTTCATTTTGAAACTCTTTCTTTCTTGACTTCTATAACACTGTACTTCCAGTTCACCTTCCTCATTCACTCCTTGTCCTCCTCTGGCCTCTGAAGGTACGTTTCAATCTTTGTCTCCCTGATCTTTCACGTACATTCAATTTAAGGCTACATGCTTGTTATATTTATACTTACACAGTTCACTGCCCACCTGTACGTTAGTCTCATTTTTTTCAGATTGCTCACTAGACATTGGATGTAGTGATATAACCTTGTAATCATCCTCAACCTGTCTTCAATTTCTTTCAGCAAACAGTATTTTCCCTCAATTCTTTGTATTTGTCAATGACACTCTCATTATTTGTTACCTCTATTCATTTCTCCTTTACTTACTACTAGTACACTTGGGTCCACCTTGTGCATAGGTTACCACAAATATGTTAGCACAAGCTTAGTGGCTTAAAAAACAGATTGTTTTGCTTTTCTCTGGAGGTTCAAAATGGGTCTCATTGAGCTAAAAAATAAAATTGTCAACAAGGCTGCATTTCTTTCTGGAGGCTCTAGGGGAGAACTTATATTCTTGCCTTTTCCAGCTTCCCGAGGCTGCCTGCATTCCTGTGCCATGGCCCCTTCCATGTTCAAAGCCAGCAAAGGTCAGTTGAGTCCTTTTCACATCAGATCACTGTGAGGCTGCCTCTGCTGCCTCCTGCTATACATTTAGGATCTTTGTGATTGCGTTGGATGCCCTCAGTGAATCCAGAATAAGTTCCCTATCTTAAGGTCAGTCAATTAGCAGCCTTAATTCTATCTGCAACCTTAATTCCCCTCTGCCATGTGACATAATTTATTCACAAGTCACAAGGACTAGGATATGGACATCCTGGGGGAGACGTGTTATTCTGCTTACTGCAGTATACTTGCCTGGACTTCTGGACGTCAGTATTACTTACTGGGATAGGTTGTGCTTCCCAGAAGCAATTTCAAGACAAAGGTTTGTATGAAAGTTGTTTGTTTGCAAGGTGGTTCTTGGAAATACTGGTAGGAAAGTGGTAAGTGAGCCAGGGAAGGCAGGAAAACCAATAAAGGCTGTGACATCAAGCAGGTTACCGCTGTGGGCAACTGGGGCCCCTTCCCACTGGGGACCTCTGAGGGACAATATAGTGCACACCTCCAAGTTATTTTCCTCATCGGGTGAGAAGACCTGGATACTTATCCTCCAACTCCTTCCCGTAGGATGAGGACTTTTCTCTGAGGCTGTAATGCTTTAGTAGTTTACTTCAGTCCTCCCCATGCCAACAAGCAAAGCCAAGAGAAAGCAATGGGCAGAGAGTCAGTAAGATGCCGTCAGTGCCCTCCACCCAAGGACCAGCAGTAACACACCTGGGGTTGAGTGACACTCTATTAGCGACTTATCACAATGAAGGAGAACACATATTATGGGGGACCTGCGCGGTATTTAGTAAGAGAGTATTAGAAAGGACTTATAGAATTTGGGCTATCAGTCAGGTGATCTGGGTGGGGGTTTCAGGAAATCGGCACTTGCTTTTGGAAATCCAACAGAAATTTCTATTGCCAGGAAACAGAGATCACTCTGACTGGGTGTCTTCAGGATTCTTCCCTAGAAGGAGGGAGGAACAAAGGGAAGCTAAACCTGTAATTGGTAAAGAAGTAGCTGTCACATTATTTCAGAGAGGGGATGTTTGGCCATCTTTGCAGTTTAAAGAATGCCCTTGTTTCTGTGTTAGTTCAGACATGATTACTGAGTACTCTTGTTTTTGTCCTGATCCATTGTGGTCACTGAGTGGCCTGGTCTGATGCTGGTTTTCCATGAAATTGTTTATCAGGACATCATGGCCAAGTACATAGAGCCAGGTAGCTCCCAGCTGTCAGGGGCTACTTTTCTTTCTCAGTGCTATAGTTACATACTACAATGGTGAGGCCCAGACACCAACAGCCCGACCTATCCCATTGTACAACGTGTTGTGAGGTGAATATCTCTACCTCACAAGGTACTTCTTTCATCATAGCTTTACCGTATACATTAGTTTTTTATTGCTGCTAAACGAATTGCTGCAAACTTAGCAGCTTGAAATAGGATCCATTTGCCAGTTCACAGGTCTGTAGATCAGAAGACTAGGTTTTGGTTGGCTGGGTTTTACAAAGCTGAAATCAAAGTGTTAGCAAGGACTATTGTCTAAAAGCTTGGGGTCTTTCTTCAAGCTCATTTAAGTTGTTAGCAGAATCCAGTTCTTTGCAATTTTGGGACTGAGGAGCCCGTTTCCTTGCCAGCTGCCAGCTGAGCGTCTGCTCTCAGCTTCTGGAGAAGACCTGTACCTCTTGTCTTGCAGACCCCTCCATTCACGAAGTGGCAATGGTGTGTCAAGTCTTTCTCCTGCTTTAAAACCCTGATTGGATCTGCCTTTGACCTTTAGACCTAGATTTTAAAGACTCATATGATTAGGTCAGGCCCATAAGGATAATGTCTCTTTTGATTAATCTAAAATCAACTGATTAGTAATCTTAAGGACATCTGCAAGACTCTTTTGCTATGTAATGTAACATAACCCTGGGGGTGATATTCCATCATACCAGAGGTTCTGCTACCACACAAGGGTGAGGGTCATTGAGGATCATCTTAGATTTCTACCTACCAAGTAGTGATTTAAAACCATAACTTGCCTCCCTTCATCTGTGGGGGCATATTCAATTTCCTTATCCTGTTTATTTTTTTTTTAATTTAAAGAAATTATTGATTTTTTTTAGAGACAGAAAGAGAGAAACCAGTTTGTTGTTCTACTTATTTATGCATTCATCAGTTGATACTTGCATGTGCCCTGACTGGGGACTGAACCCACAACATTGGCATATTGGGAGGATGCTCTAGCCAACTGAGCTACCTGGCCAGGGATCCTTATCCTGCTTTTTAAGACTCTTAAGAATCTGCAGATTTATTTCTCATCTTATTTTTTTGGAACCCATCCCCTCAGCCAATCCAATCAGTGTATAATCTCCCATCTGTTCACTTTGTTGCTTTTTACTCACACTGTGTATTCTATTCTTGTCATAACATAGAAGGCTTTGTAGGATCTGACCTTGACTTCCTTACAAGCCTCATATCTCTCAACCCAAGCCACAGAGAACTTACAGGATCTTTGACATTCCAGGCTCTTTCTTCTTGCTGCTTCCTAGATCTAGGAATAAGGCCCAAATACACATGGCCACATCCTACTTTAAATGGACAAAAGAGCCCTTGGCTCAGGTACCATAACCCGTCTTATTCAATCATTGAAGAAACTGGTGATAGAACTGTAGGATCACTGTGCAAACACATTTCTGGAGGTTTTGATTTAACTGGATAAGCATGAGTAATATTGGAATTGCAGTGTCTACATATACTCATATTACTATTTGAAAAATTTTGCCCAAACATACAGTTGATGAAAATACATTACAAGCAGTAAGGTTAAAATAGACCCACAGCAATGAAATAAATAATGATAAAAATAAATAAGATAAAAATAATTTATAATTATAAAGCAAAATATGAACAATTAATACTAATAACCAATTCAAGATTGATGATATAGTTTTTAGCAACTTTATGGGGGAATAATTACATAAACTGCACATGCTTAAAATAATTACATAAACTGCACATACTTAAAAAGGACTTCCTGAAAGTCTATTTACTTTGCCAGATTAGGGAAGTTTTCCTTAATTATTTGTTCAAATAAGTTTTCCATTTCTTGCTCTTCCTCTTCTCTCCTGGCACCCCTATGATCCGGATGTTGGAACATTTCAAGTTGTCCTGGAGGTTCCTCAGTCTCTCCTCATTTTTTTGAATTATTGTTCCTTCATTCTGTTCTGGTTCAATGTTTCTTTCTTTCTTCGGCTCCAAATCATTGATTTGAGTCCCAGTTTCCTTCCTGTCACTGTTGTTTCCTTGTATATTTTCCTTTATTTCACCTTTCATAGCCTTCATTTTTTCCTCTATTTTGTGACCATATTAAGCCATTTCTGTTAGCATCCTGATTACCAGTGTTTTGAACTGTGCATCTGATAGGTTGGCTATCTCTTTGTCACTTAGTTGTGTTTTTTCTGTAGCTTTGAACTGTTCTTTCATTTGGGCCGTATTTTTTTTTTGTCTCAGCCTGCCTGTTTCATAGTAAAGGGTGGAGCTTAGGTGTTCTCCAGGGTGGGAGAACCCACAACGCTGTGTTGTGATGCTGTCAGTAAGGGAGGTGTCTGAGAGGGAACATTGCTGCTTGGTGCAATGGCCCTTCTGGTGCTGATCCCCTGGTAGGTGGGTGTGTTCTAGGAACCTGTGGGTCTGAAAGAGAGTATTTTTAATGACTAAGTGTTTTCTCCTTATAACGTCATATTTAGTTGGTACAGTTGTTTAATAAAATTGGCTTTAATACATTTAGTTGAGTGAATGATTTCCAAACCTACTATTAGATTATTCCAGATTATAAATTCTTGAATTAACTGAGTTTGTCATGGATGTTTGAGGTGTGTTGTTCATTGGTTTGTGAGTATTAAGAGAAATTGGCATATTTTATAGTCATTCAGTCACATTCTGTACCTCAACAATGGAAGAAATTTATTTTATGGTTGTTCATGAAATAGTATAATATAAAGGTTATTTTGCCATATCTTTAAAAATGTACTTCTAATTGTTAATATTATCAGATCATTGAACACATTAGTTACTAACATTTCTAAAATGGTCAAGCTATGCCATAGTTTTAAATGTTCTTTGAATCTAAACCAAAACTTATCTACACAATGTAATTCTGGATAATCAAGATATCTGAAGGCATGAAAATCTAAAGGTATTAATATTTAATATAGAAATGTGATTGTGAGACTTGAACAAGTGTTCAAGTATTTTACTTCTCCATTTCCATATATATGTAAGGATGGGTCTTCATCTGGATTTGAACCGTGGAAGAGAATCAGCAATTGGGCATTGAACTCAACTTGGGGATTAGTTTATTTTCTCTTTTGATTATTATTAAACTATGCCTCAAGCAACTGGTCAGAAAAATGCCTTTTATATATTTTTTATTTTTATTGTTTTCTTTAAGTTTTAATGTTACTTATAATTATGAAATATATCTACATAGTTAAAAATTCAAACTTACTAAGTATATATAATGAAAAATTGATCACATACCTATGGTCTCAGTTACTTAGTTCCTCTCTCCTGAGGCAACCAATATTATGAACATCTTAATATATTTTTAGGAATGTTATCAGTCAAAATAGGAGGTCAGACTATATGAAACATACAACTTTTTTTTGGTCTTTTCATGTTTATTTATATTTTATTTATAGCTGTTATTCTTATATTTGTGTTTTACTTATATATATTTATATTATATACAAGTTTTGGTCTACTCGGTCATCATACATTTAATCATGTTGTGTTCAGAACAATCAACTGTTCCTCAGATTGATTGTGGCAGAGGAAAAGAAAGGACAAGTCTTTGTGGTCTTGGGCCTTCAAACAAATATGTTCATGTAGAACAGAGGGACTCTGTTATTCAAAGGCGTAAGATTGTTGCATAATGAGGAACCATGGAAATACATGAGCACTCAGTTATTGTCCTCAAATATTTAAATCCCTAGTATATAAAAAAAGAAATAGATTTATGTGGCTCTGGGGTACAGAACTAGAACCAAACTGAGATATGTGATACATCAGTTCTTGTTCCCCTGACTTTAAGCATACTGTGCTAACTTCCCAAAGTGAAATGGGCTGTCTCAAAAGAGAGACTAGAATGGCCTCTTTCTGGGGTGCTTTTTGCAAGGGACCCCTGCACTGTAGACATGCACTAGGTAACTCCAAGTGTTCTCAACCCTGACATGTTCTCTTCTAGACCAGGGCTCCTGACAAAGACAAGCTATGGTTCTGCTTAATAGTTAAAACTTCTCCTCCATTGTGTGATTCCCTACAGATGGAGCAGTACCAAGAAATCAGCTATGCCAGCAGCAGCTCACACTTTCAAGCGGCAGTGAGTTGTTACAGAGCTCTTACACACCAACAGATAAGTTTGATAGGAACAAAAAAGATTTCCTTTGCATTGGAAATAATAGGAAATATAAGAAACATTTCAGACCTAGACAGCACCATGTAGACATAATTTTTCCCATTAAGAGCACTTGGTTGCATGTCATAGTGAACAGTAGAACAAGAAAACCAGTAGAACAAGAGCTGACTGGTTTCTTGATCTATTTTTTTATTTTATAAAATCATGTAATTCTTAACTTTTGGCAAGTTTCTTGAGAGCAGGTTTGGTGTTTAATGTATCTAAAAATTCTCTATCATTCTATCATGATTTCTTGCTCAAATAAATATATATTAATAAATCATAAGCTCAGTTGAAGCATTCAAATACATATTTATAATGTTCATTATTAGTAGGAGTATACCCCCAGTATTATTTATCCTTTTGAGTCTTCATTCATTTTGCTTTACTAGCCTAGACTATGTCCTTTTCTCTAATTTTTCTCCAAATTCTACAATCCATCATATTTTTACACCTTATTATTGTCTCTTTCTCTTCTCCTTTCTCTTTCTTTAGAGACCTTCACACTTGCTCCAGATAATTTACACTATATTATTACATTCCTTCATTTTACACACACACACACACTTTTTGCATTTATACAAAAAGTTCCCACATACCCCATGCCAACCAGTTTCCACTATTATTAACATCTTGCTTTAGAGTGGTACATTTATTATTATTATTTTAAAAATAATTTTAAATTACTTTGTTGTTGTTCAATTACAGTTGTCTGCATTTTCTCCCCACCACTCCCACCCACCCCAGCCAAACCGACCTCCCTCCCTTGCTTCCACCCTCCCCCTTGGTTTTGTCCATGTGTCCTTTATAGTAGTTCCTGAAAACCCTTCTCCCCTCTGTCACCTCTCCCCTCCCTTCTGGCTATTGTTAGATTGTTCTTAATCTCAATGTCTCTGGTTATATTTTGTTTGCATTTTTCTTTTGTTGATTATGTTGCAGTTAATGGTGAGATCATATGATATTTGTCCCTCACCGCTAGGCTTATTTCACTTATCATAATGTTCTCCAGTTCCATCCATGCTGTCATAAAGGATAGGAGCTCCTTCTTTCTCTCTGCTGCATGGAATTCCATTGTGTAAATGTAAGGTGGTACATTTATTATAATTGGTGAGCCAGTATTTGTACATTATAATGAGCTAAAGTCCATTAGTTTTCTTTAAGTTTTAGTATTCACTCTTGGTGTTGAATACTTTATGGACAAATGCACACCAATATATATTCATTATTGTGGTATCATATGAATAGTTTTGCTGCCTCCCAAGTCCTCTGCATTCCATCAAGCATTTTTCCCCTTTTCTCCCGTGAACCCCTGGCAATCACTGATCTTTTACAATTTCCATAGTTTTGCCTTTCCCAGAATCATACAAGATATAGCTTTTTCAGATTGGCTTATTTTCTGTAGCTATATGCATTTAAGGTTCCTCTGTATCTTTTCATAGTTGATAGTTCCTTTCTTTTATTGCTGAATAATATTCTAGTGTATGGATTTACCATAGTTTGTTTACCCATTTACCTACTAAAGACTTTTTCTGTTATTTTCTAAAGAATAATTTGTTTCTTGATGCAATGTTTAAAAAGGTTAATTTAATGCAGGAGTAAAAAGTATAGCTAATATAGTTCATTATTTCCAGAAATGAAAGATATTAGAGAATATTCCCCATAGTGAAACTTTTAAAATCACTAAAAGCTCTGAGACAAATATTTATATTTCTGCAATATATAACAACATTTAGATTTTTAAAACAAACATGCTTTTTTCTAATAAAAACAAACATTCTTACAAATTATTTTCTGCATAATCAAAATCTCCAAAAGCATGATAATATAGAAAGAAATTTTCTTTTCTTATGGATGTTTAACTCATTATTACCTCTCTCACACACAAAATGTTGGTAAGAAAGTTTTTAATGTATATATTTTAAGGTTTATATTGTAGAGTCCCAGAATGTGCAAAGGAAGCTTAGTCATCTGGTTATATATTTGAATTTCTTTTCTGACATTGAAGGCAGGGTCTTAGAGCACATGTTTGAACATGTGGAGTGATAGGAAGATTACTCTTTTATAAGTCAATGGGTTTCCCTTTTTTAGGTAACTCTAATAATTAGAAAGGTCTTCCTTTTATTCATTTTTACTTATCTTTTTAATCTTCACCTGAGGATATGTTTATTGGTTTAGAGAGAGAGAGAGATCAATGTGAGAGAGAGACATCAACTGATCGCCTCCAGTGCGTGCGGCCTTTTGGTGTGTGGGATGACGCTTCAACCAACTGAGCCACCCGGCTGTGGTGAAATGTATTTCTTTTATTGAACTAAACTCCGTTTTCCCATAATTTTTATGTATTCATTCTAATTATACTTTATGAATCCTAAAGGATAAATTTACTTTTCCCCCAATAATAGCTCTTTGAATATTCAAAATATAGTTATGATACCCCTTTCCATGTTAAACTTTGTAAGCACCTCATCATCTTAGACATTTTCCTCCAAATGGCTGTGTTAATGCTGCTCTTCCAAAGGCATTTTGTGGATGTATACTCAAGTTATTCTCATTAATTAATAATTATTCATTTGCTATTTTTTGAGTACCTACTACCTGCCATGTACTGTGTTAGACATTGGGAATATAATGGTAAACAGACAAAGAATGTCCCTTCCATCATGAAACATACTTCCCAATGGGTCAATGCAGATGAACAAAGGATGAAAGTAAATAAAATAAAATAGAATGATTATAAATTGTGAAAAATGTTATAAAGGAAAGAGACAAGGAACTCAGACAGAGACTAATGGGGTGGGGAACCTACTTCAGAAAGGTGTTCAGGGAAGGCCAGCCTAAAGAAATGCCCAAAGAAGAGAAGAAACTCCAGGGAGAATGTTCCAGGTAATCATGTTCACATGTGCATAAATGCTGAGGTAGAAAGGTTTTTAGCAAATTCTGGAAACTAAAAGAATATTACTGGGACTAGAATGCAGTGAGAAAAGGGTCATGTGGTAGTTTTAAAATATGTCTGCTTGTCTTTTACAAAGACGACTCCTATTCTCTCCCCTCAAATCTGGGCTGGACTTAGTGATTCCCTTTTAATGAATAGAATGTGGCAGAAGTGATGCTGCGTGGTTTCTGAGGCATCGTTATTATAAGAAGGAGGAGGAGGCGGCAGAGTAGGGGAAGAGGGGAGGGGAGAGGGAGGAGGAGAAGGAGAAGAGGAAGAAGAATAGTTTCTACTTGGCTTGTTCACTCTTGGATTGATCATTTTAAGAGCAATTGGCGGCCATGCTGTGACTCAGCAGCCTGTGAAGAAACCCATGGGAACTGAGGCCCAGCCAACAGCAAACACCAAGCTGTCAATGTGAATGAATGGAAGTGGATCCACCTGGCCCCTGTCAAACCTTCAGTTGACTGCAGTCCCAGTCAACATCATATCTGCCACCTCATTAGACACCCCAAACCAGCACCACTCAGTTAAGCCACTTCTGAATTCCTGACCTGAGGGAACTGTGAGGCAAATCACATTTATTGTTGTTTTGAACCACTCAGTTTTGAGGTAATTTGTTATGCAGATAGATAATTGATAGAAAAAAGATGTGTCAGTCAAATTTTGGCTTCAAATTCAAAGCGTCTTAAACAATGAGGAATTTACTGGAGCGCATAAGAAGAAGTTCAGAGGGAGGGCTCTGTAGCAGCAGCTTCAGTCATTACCTGGAGGAGAGAGGCAATTCCTCCTGCGCATCTTTTTCAGGTAAGGAAAGTCTTTCCCTCATGCGTGGTGTCCAGAACTGAATAAAGTATTGTCCTTAAACCAATATCTGGCAAATGAGATGGAGAGAGCAGGGGCTTTGGATATGACACCTACATTTCTGGCGGAAGCATCTAGAAATAAGGTAGGGTTGTTGTTGTTGTTTGTTTGTTTTGGTGGTGTGAGAAAATCAAGAGTTCCAATTTGTATGTATCAAATCCGAGATGCCTCTAAGACATAAAATTAAGATGTCAGGAAGATGTCAGTGCAGGGAAACCCAGGGCGGAGGAGTGGGAGGGAAGGCAGGGAGTGGTGTCCTGGAAGCCACAAAGGCAGTATTTTCAGGAAGGAGGGAGCAGTTAATGGTGCTCTGTTTTCAAGAAGGTTGACCAAAGTAAAGGCATGAAAGTGACCTTTGCATTAACACAGCAGTTTCTGTGAAGTGGTGAGGAAGGAGGCGGAGTCATAGGAGGCTGGAGGAATCCCGGGACACGAGCAAGCAGGGACAGCACGCAAACATAACTCCTGAGAGAAGTTTTGCCAGTGAAGAGGCGACAATAGCTGTAAGGTGACATAGAGTCAAGGAGAGGGAGGCTAAAGCCAGAAGACACTAAAGCCTGAAGCACATCTATATGCTAATAGGAACTGTCCCTTAAAAAAGGAGAATGATTGATAATGCAGGAGAAACGAGGGACAGCTGAAGGTGCAGAATTCCCGAGGACCGCACACACACATTTATGCATGTCCATATGTAATTTTACGATTAATTATTTATTAGAGTATAAATAGAATATCCATTGTTGGGTGAGAGTAATTTAAGCAGTATGTTGGGTCTATTAACTCTTTTTTGGTGAGACAGTTTTGTGAAGTAGCTAAAATTCTAGACTTCTACAGAGAGATTACAGGGGTTTCAAATTAGCTGTGTGATCTTGAGGAATTTCCTTAACCTCTCTGTTTCTCTATTTCTATATTTCTATAAACCTCTCTGCTCCATAAAATTCACAAATTGGAGATAGTAATATAAGTATCCATCTCACAGGGTTGTCATCAAAATGACCTAAGTTGATACATGTAAAGCATTTAGAGCAGTGACTGGGACCTGGTAGATGATCTATGTGCCAGGCACCTACTTTCTAGTGTGTGCTAGGTTTAGTCCTACTAAATAACCGAGGCTAAAGTTACCATCTTCAGGAAAAAAAATTGATTTAAATTTTATTATTATTTCTACACACTTCTTGGGTTATGTGTAGAACTTTATAAAAAGCGTTATAATATATTGCGGTGCAACCTCAAGTAACGAAGCGAAATTTGCATTTTGAAAGATAGTTATTCGAACATTAGTAAAAAGCAGTTGGTTAGTATTTGATGTTTATTGTTTTCTGCTTGTTGTAATTCTTGTCTTGAAATAGAAAAGTATGATAGCTAGACCTGTATCAGAAAGCATCCAAAAATATTTGAGGGGAAGCAGTCAGGGGCTAAATTAAAACAGAGTAGGAAATAGAAGATGGATACAAATCTTGTACTACAAACACAGCACTTTCCTCCTCCTTCGCTGAATGCTAATTCCCACCCAAGACTGTCTGGTTGTCTGCAAAAATAGAACATTTATGGGAATTAATGCTCTGTGGGTATACAAGATGCCAACCCTGAAGAACTAAGAAAGCATGAATAAATGTATTCCAATTACAGGCTAATGCAGGTAATGGGTTTATAGTACTTAGAGGTCTGGATCCGTTCTCCGACAGCCTGCAGACATTAGGAGCCCCTCATGACTCGCCTGCAATGTAGGCATTATGGAGTGATTTTTACTTTACTGCCTTTTCCATCAGATCATCCCCTTTCCTTCACACACAAGGTTAATTCACTTCTTGATCACATTATTTCCTCGCTGCTCTTTGACAATATAAAAATTCTGAGTGGACAGCTCAATCCCTCTTCCATCTCAGATTTGATTGTTATGGTATTGCCTGGCGTCCCTCAGAGGCCTCCAGCAGCCTTTGCTGCACTTTATGACACTTAAATGGCTCGGCTACAATTTCTCCATCTATTCACGAAATGCTGTTAATAACTCATTTCCAAAGAGGCCCTTCTTTATGTCTTGGCATTAAAGGAATTTTTATTAGGTGCCAGGGTAGGTGACACACAGCCCCAGTAACCAAAGAGTTAATTAATCTGTTGAAATTTATTGCCTTTTATACTGCACTCAGTGTGACAGTCCCTAAGAGAAACAGATACTATATTTACAACCGGGTTGAAATATTCAGTAATATAGTCTGCATACTGACCTACTCCATCAGTGTATGCCTTCTGCTGGAACATCCATTAATCATAGAAGATGAATTTGTGTAATTTATCTTCTTTCTTATTCTGAGATTCCAATAAATATTGAAATAATAATTTATTGATCATCTTGCAATATAAATGTGTAGTAAAGTCACCTAAGGCATTTGCATGGTAATGCATTTGGGAAGTTCTTGGCATTCTGTGGGAATGGAAGGGAAAACCGTGATAGGACCGACATGGAACGCTTTTGTGGGCAAACTCCTAATAATTGTCTTATTGTGTGTGGAGAAATGATAAGGTAATCATTTTTGAGTTATCAAAAAATCGTAGCCACAGCCACAGGAACTACATTCTCCAAAGGAAAGGACGTGAGTGTTTACCATGTGTACCTGTCCTTCTTTGTGTGCTACTCCCAGAATCCTTTAGACCACACACAGTTTCTCTGTGCTGTCTTCTACTTGTACGTGGCCTTCTTTCACACACTGACGGGGCAGGATGGGAAAGATGTGGACTGTTGGGTACTACCTTCCACTTAAATCCAGTAAAGTCTTCTGGGACCATTATATAAATTCTTCAGGTTGAATGTGTATTTCCTAGAACTGTAGTTTGGATAATGATTCAAGCTCTTGTCCAAAATCTAAGTTCAATTCTACAGTTTTTATGAGTTTTTGCTGTGATTTATGGGCATTCGTTTTGTCATAATTTTAGGATCATGATAACTTTTCAAAACTAATTTGGTCCAGAAATAATGGCGAAGTATATAAAAGGTGTTGCAGGATATTGAGATGCCCGGTGGATCAAGTTCAATCATTGTTAAAAATGGAAAATTCTAAATGTCCTTGTATCTGGATATATTGCAATCAATTCTGCTGCCTTGGGTAAACACGGGTTAAAGCACCGACATCTCCTATCCTGCGCAGGTCCCACCAGCAGAGGCGCTACCCGTGCATGAGGGCTTGTTATAGGTGCGGTTCCAGCTGACTTCAATCACGTACGGTTAATGTAGCCCCATTTCTGCTCTCCATAATAATTTATCTCAGTTTTGGACAAGGCTTTATGATCAAGATAACTCTTCAGAGTGGATGAAATTCTAATGTGTGAGGTTTGTTTTCTAGTGCTTTACTGATAAGGTTAACCAGATGGTGAAATGTAATAGCTTGGAAGATCTAGTTTTGATATACAGTCAATCATTTCTGGAATGATAACAAAAAAGCAAAAAGCAACAGAGCTTTTTATATTCTCTTCTTGCTTATGAAATTGAAAATATACTTTTTTTGAGGCTAAAGAAGTATCTCATCATAATTCTCCTGACATTTAAACCTCTTGGCTATATATTTCTAAAGGAAAACAAAGTATTTTGAAATTTTGCTATAAATTTTTATATATAGTATATTTATATCGCATTTTGAGATGAAAATTTATGAAACATTTTGATGTCACCTGAAACACTGTTTCTGATGTAGATTTCAAAACAAATGTATTTTCTTCAGTGTTTTTAGAAATGATCGTAGCAATTAAGTCATATTTCATCTACATCTATTTTATTTTGATGAAACCTCAAATTGGTGGCTATCCACATATGGAATTAATCAGTCCCGATCTTTATTCTACTATAAAACTTCTAATGTAACACAGTTATTCTCTGAAGATGGACAATATACAGTTTTCATCAGTTCTGCTATTGGCTGATTTGAATTATTTTAATTATGGATATATATCTTTGAATATCTCACAAAGGAATTATGTCGATGCATTAGTCTACAGATATTTCTTTGGTGATTAGGTGTGCAAAGAGAGGGAGTATTGCCACATAATCGCTGTGTGACTCACTTTTGTGTCCCTTTTATCTATGGGTATTAATAGTTGTGCCTTGTTCTGCTCGTAAAAGTTACATTCTAATTGAAGTTCTCCCTAGTGTTTGGCTAATTGGACTATTCATTTAAAGTATACTATGTTTTATTACCTTATCTACCATGGTATTTTACATTTTGGATTGACTGATTCTCATTTCTGTTTCACAGAAGTATAGTTTCACAGTAGTATAATTTCACAGGAGCATAACCTTGGGAAACCATTAAATCTGGCCTTTAAAACACTGCTTTGTTTTCCTCCACACAGTAGTGAAAGGCTGTGGCATTTTCTGGCACCCTCTATGACTCTTTCCCTTTTTACAGCAGTGCTACATTCCCTTCCCTCCCTAATTCAGATCAATGCAACACAATACATATGTGTCTTGATTGAAATCAATGCAACATAATATACACATGCAATGCAATATATACACAATATGTCTGTGTATATACATGCATATATATATTTATTAATTTATTAAGTATCCATTACATGGCAAGTTCAGTTTTAGGCACTGAACATATGAACTTGAATAGGCATAATTGTTACTTTCAAGCTACTCAAAGTCGAAGTCTGTTGAGTGAGTCAGAAAGGTAACAATTATTTTTAAAAACTGTTTTTTCCTCTTCATTACATTAATTCATTAACTTCTGAAACTTAAAGTTATATGATTTTGGAAAAGAGCCATTTATTGAGGCTTCAACCAAGAGTAGACACTCCTTTAAGCCCTTGAGGGATTATTATTAAAATTGAGGATTATTTTAATATTTAATCTTAACAAAACTATAAGACAAGTACTATCATTATATCATTCCCATTTTATCCATGAGAGAGGCAAGTTACAGAGATGCTAGGTAACCTGCCCTGGCCCTTATTTTAGTGTACTTGAGGAGGGATTAGAAAGCAGCACGTGACTCCAGCCACAAGGCACTTGACCACTCTGCAGGACATAACAGAGGATAATCAGATTAAGAATTACCATTATTACTCTCTGCTGTGTAGAATTCCATTGTGTGCATGTACCATAGTTTCTTGATCCACTCATTTGCTGATGGGCACTTGGGTTGCTTCCAGCACTTGGCTATTGTAAATTGTGCTGCTATGAACATTGGGGTGCATAGGTTCTTTTGGATTCATGTTTTAGGGCTCTTAGGGTGTAATCTCAGCAGTGGAATTGCTGGGTAAAAAGGCAGTTCCATTTTTAGTTTTCTGAGGAAATTCCATATTGTTTTCCACAGTGACTGTACCAGTCTGGTATGCAGCAGAGAGAAAGAAGGAGCTTAAACCCTTTGCGACAGCATGGATGGAACTGAAGAGCATTATGCTAAGTGATATAAGCCAGGTGGTGAGGGACAAATACCATATGATCTCACCTTTAACTGGAACATAATCAACAAAAGAAAAAAGCAAGAAAAACATAACCAGAGACATTGAAATTAAGAACAATCTAACAATAGCCAGAGGGGAGGAGGGAGGAGGGAGGGGACTGTGGGAAGAAGGGTTTTCAGGAACCACTATAGAGGACACATGGACAGAACAAGGGGGAGGGTGGAAGCAGGGGAGGGAGGTGGGCTTGGAGGGGTTGGGGGGAGGAGAGAGGATGCAGACAACTGTAATTGAACAACAATAAAGTAATTAAAATAAAAAAGAATTACCATTATTAATGTATATTTGTTGTCTCATCTCCAATCATCAAATCCTTTCCCAGGAACTTGCAATGGTCCTCTATCATGTAACAAATTCCCACATGAATACAAGACTGTTCCTAGATTCTGTTTCATTCCTAGGTAAAGCTATTCCTTTGGTTTGCCTATTCCTATCCTGTTCTTATGCTTTTTAATGCTGTAATTTTATAAAGTTTTAATGTCTGATTAGGTGAGTTTTTCCTTTTTCTTTCTCGAAATGTGTTTTCTGTTCTTGGCTCCTTACTTTTTCTGTCAAAATATTTTTTGCTGTTAAATTTACAATGCACACAAAATACACAAAAAATTATTTACAGTGTAGAGGGTAATAATGAAGACAGCCATTGTGAATCTGTTATCCAGGTGAAGAATTAAATAGTTCCTTGATAATCTTCTTGTTGTGATACTCCCTGATTCCATTCTTCTCCCAACTTCTCCCTTCCTCCTAATGGCAACAAGATCAAGGTTTTCATGTTAAGCTTTCCTTTGTTTTCTTTTTTTTTTTTTAAGGAATTCAAACTTTAAGTTTATGAAAATATTTATTCAAACCTAACTGTATTACAGTATGAAGCTGAATTAAATAAACATTAACTGTAAGATATTTAGTTACTTAGGGATGGACTACTGCTACATCATATAATTTTTACAATACAAATTTCTTCAGTAAGTGTCAGCAATTAAGATATTATTTCCACATGGAGAAATGTTGTTTTGAGTAGGTTAGATTCAGTTTTTTAAAGACCCAGTAAAAAAAAGAGTTGAGGCAAATTATTCTTTTACATACACCTGAAGGAAAAAAAGCTTGATATACTGATATTTACCCAAACAGAAAACACTTAAGAGAACATACTTTAATATCTAGGCACCATTTAAAGGTTTAGCGCAATCTATCAACTTGACTGATGTGTTAAGTCTAATACAGAGAAAGCACCTCTCATTTCCCTTTTTGAGGGTAACTATAACATTTTAAGGAGTACAGAGACAATGCACTATATCTCAGTACAGATGCAGTTATTTAACAGCCCATTTTAGGAGAAACATTAAAATATAAAACTATGATTTCTCTTCCTATGATGGACATGGCTTTCTAAAAGGACACAAGAAAATAATCCTCCACATAAGCTTTAAAATAGAATACAAGATTTAAATTAATACGCATTGGTCACTACTATGTAAGGAGGTCTAAGAATTAGTGCAATTCTCTAAGTCCCCAGTACTTAGGGGGAAAGTATATACATCCCAAGAAATCTCAACTGGTACATAAACCCAACATTTTATGGTTCAACAGTCTAAACGCTCGAAGTTCTGTAAAACATCTTGAAAATTATAAACAAAAGATGAGAACACTCAAATGGTTTATGAAAGTCTTTCTTTAAAACAAAGAGACGAGAATGACCAGAACAAGTATGAATTTCAGAAATATAATCTTTATGGTTATATTATCTATGTGAAAATATATTTTTTAGTTGTTTATGACATTTGTATAATAAAAAAATTGTATACGTTTATGTAACTTGTTTACTTTGTTAAATGTTATATTTTTGAGATCCATCTATATTGATATAAATAGCTGTAGTTAATTTAGTTTCATGGTTGTATAATATTCCATTCTGTGACTATAACAAATTAGTTTTCCATTATAGATTTGACTAATATTATATCCATTTCAAGTTTTGCAATTATGAGCAATGCCGCTATGACTATGGTCGTACACACATTCTGGTATGCGTGCACAAGAGTTTTTCACAGGTGTATACTAACTAGTGGAATTGCCGAATCATGGGGTGGGCACATGTTCATATTTTTAGGTAATGCCAAACTGTTTTCCAAAGTGGCTGTACCAATTTATATGCTGGTTAGGAGGATGTGGGAGTCTTTGTTGCTCTTCGTTTAGTCAACACTGTATCATCTAAACTTAAACAAAATTGTTCTTCAGTGCACGGGTATAAAGTAATATTGCATTATGGTTAAATATTTATTTCTCTGATTGCTGAAGAGGTTAAACACTATTGTCAAACAAATATTCTTAAAGTGCCTATCAAAATCTTTTATACTGGGCTGTTTTTTTTCATATATTCTCCAATATACGCTCTTGTCAGTTATGTTTTACAAACATCTTCTCCTAGCTTGGGCTCATGTCTTCGCTGCATGGTAACTTTTAATCGTCAGACATCTTCAAATTTAGTGTAGCTGGATTTATCAATATTTTTCTCTGTAGACTGTACTTGTTTGTGTCTTGCTTAAGAAATATTTCACACTATGGGTCATAAAGATACTTTCTTATATTATCTTTTAAAAGTTTTATGCTGTTGTCTTTCACACTGACTTTCAATCAACCAGCAACTTTTTTTGTATGTGTGTGGGTGAGGGTGTGAATGTGTTTGTGAAATATTAGATTTGCCTTTTCCATGACTATGTGGTTAGAAGCCCATGTGAAGCCACCGGGTCTGATGTTTTATTTGTGGGAAAAGTTTTCATTATAAATTATTTACCTTAATGGTAACAAGACTATTAATATATGCTTTTCTTGTTTTAATTTTGGTAAGTTGATTTTAACAAATCTATCCACTTCATCTAGTTTTCACATTTATTGGCATAAACTTGTTCATAATATTATTTTATTATCTGTTCCATCTATGCAGTTTCTGAAGTTACATTCCTCTTTTATTCTTAATAGAGTTTAAGAATCTGTATTTTTATCTTGACTGCTCTTGCAAATGGTTGGTTTATGAGTTTTTATAAAGAACCATAATCACATGCCTTTTACATTCCTTGGGCTTATTCTTTGGTTCTTTTCATGTTGTGGTATTTAAATTTCCAACTAATTAGTGCTTTAGTAACTGCATCCCATTTGTTTTCATTTGGGCAATTCTTTCTTTTTTCAGTCATAAGTATTTTCCAATTTCATTATGAATTCTCCTTTGACATATAAATTGTTTAGAAGAGTATTTTAATTTCCAAGCAAGTGTTATTTCCTTAGCTACCTTTGGTAGCGAATATTAAGATAATTGTGTTGCCATCAGAACTTTGCTATGCATGACGCATGTTCTTTACAATTTGCGGACACTGGCGGGGAGGCCCAACTCCTGGCTCACAGTGTTCCGGTGCGTGGGCGGCCGGTGTGGCCTGTAAGGAACCGTCCTTTCCAGATTGGAGCACAGTCCCGTGCAGCCATTAGCTCAAGGTTGCTAATTGCGCTGTTATATCTCCTATACCCTTACTGATTTTATAGACAGTTATCTTAAAAATCTCTCACCATGACCGGGGATTTGACAATTTTAACTTTACATATATACAGTTTATATTATCAGTATTCATACTTGTTATATCTTATGGTGAATTGAAACTAACAAATACTTACCAACCCTTTTATCTCTGGTAATGTGTTTGCCTTTATAGTCTATTTTGCTTGGTGAATATAAAGTTATGGCAGCTTTCTTTTAACTAGTACTTGTTTAATATATATATTGTCCATTATTAGACTTCCCGGTTTTCTGTGTTTGTTTCAGATATCCCTTTTAATAGAAGCATACAAAATTTTGAATTTTAATTCCACCTGGCTAACTTTTGCTTTGATCTGAAGGGTGCCATCCATTTACATTTTTATGCCATTTGTGTATTTTTGGTTAAGCCATCTTTTGCTTTCCACGGTGTCTTGCCATTTCTATTGTTGTAGCTCTAGTTCTTTGTCTTCTTTTGCATTAATTTCTTTTGTTCATTTTCATTCATTTTTTCCCTCCTCAACCTGTTTGAAGATTATTCTGTGTTTATTTTATCGATCCATAACCCATCTATTTTAATGGAAATTCTTAACAAAACCTAAAGCGAATTAGTAATTATTTTCTACTCTTGAGTAACATAAACATCTTAGAACACATTCATTTTGATCATCTCTCTGAAATTATGTTTCATTGTTAAGTATTTTAGTTCTAGCTAATTTATGTTATTTCTTCATTTTGCCAAAATTTAAAAAGTTTTTCTCACATTTTTTTTTTAGTAATAATTTTGACAGAGTAGATTATTTTCTAGGATCATTTTCCTTCTGGTCGTAAGTTCACTGTACACACACACCAAGAAGGCATGGATATGTTCATTGCTCGCAGAGCAAGGCTATTTGGGAGACCTGGGCGGACCTCTCAAGCTGATTTGAAAAAGTCTGAAGTAAGGAAAGGGTAGTGGTTTGAATCTCCTGTTGGTGCTAAAGAGGCTTTTTTAAAAAAAAAAAAAATCAACTTTTCCATGTGTAGGGCAGAAGGGAAAGATAAAAGGGCTTGGTTTAAAAGCTGTTAAGTTAACCATTAAAAAATGGTGCCAGACCTTTATTACAGAGATGATATCAAAATGTCTAAAATATATGTGATTGGAGTTTAGAAAGCAGAGAATAAAAGAGGATGGGGTAGAAAAATATGGTGGAAAATATTATGGCTGCAAATGTCCAAATTTGCTAAAAGATTTAAATATACAGACTCAAGAAGCTCTAAAATCTAGCAAGATAAGCACCAATAAAGCACATCTAGTCCAATTGCTGAAAACCAAAAGTAAAAAGAAAATCTGGAAAGCTTCCAAATAAAAATTACACATGTCTTTCATGGGACAAATACCTGGAAGAGAGTTAACTAGTTATATGTTATATTATTAATCAGGAACCTATTATGAGAAGAAACCACACAGTAATTTAAGCTGTGATAGTAAAATACAACAAATTACTAAGCTATGTAGGAGATTATAATGGAGAGTAACTACACGGATATAAAGGGAACTCTAAGGGGTACTCCAGGATTGAGGGAGAATACCCACAGAATAATAAAGTTGGAAAAGGGGGACTGTTCCCAAAACTGGAGTCAAACTTTGTTGGAGAAGGTGTTGCAGCATGCTGGTGGTTGTAAAGTTCACTGGGTGTTGTGGCCAGGGCTGGCCCACAGTTTCTAGGCAAGCAGGAAATAGCACTCTGGGATGCAGGTGAGCTGAAGCAGTGGGGCAGGTGCACAGAGGAAACAGGACTGATGTTGAGAAAATGAGGTCTTCATATCAGGGCGTCCACAGCAGGAGGGCCATGGCAAGGTTGTATTTTGGCCCAGGCTAAGGGATTTTATGTCTGGACCTGTGGCTGAGACAAAAACCACTGGACAGATACTTCCCCACACAAGTAGTGCTAATGGGATGTACAGTAAGAACAAGACAAAAAACAAAACAAAACAAAACAAAACAGCAGACCAGAACCAAGAAGAGAAACTGCAATGTCTCTCTAGTACCCTCTACTGACAAAAATTAGAGTGCAGTCTGTTATTACAGAGCAGGTTTTAAAACATGGATTTGAAATTGAGGCAGTAAATTGATAACTAGTACTCATGTTTAAATTTATAAGAAAGTGTTAGGCTGCTTTCCAAAGTATTTGCACCATTTTGCATCCACAATGGTATGAGAGTTTCAGATGCTCGATGTCCTCACCAGTGCTTGATATTGGCACACTAAGTTTTATGCATTCGAAAGCATGTGTAGTAGTACTAAATTCTGTTTTTTACATTTTCATAGTGATTAATAATATTTTTATGTACTTATTTACCATCCATATATTTATTTTGGTGAAGTTTCCGTTCAGATTTTTGTGCCTATATTTTAAAAGTGTGTTGCTCATTTTCTGATTATTGAATTGTAATATTCTAAAAAAATATTCTAGATACAAGCTCTCTGTTAGATTTGTGGTTTGTAAATATTTTATTCAAGTCTGCAGCTTGTTTTTTCAGTTATTGATGTATTTTCTTCAAAAGAACAAATGATTTAAATTTTGATTGAGTAAAATGTATCAATTTCTTATGATTTATGTTTTGTTTGTCATTTTAAAACATTTTTGTTTATGTTCAAAAATATGTTCTTCTATATTTTCTTCTAGGCTTTTTATAGTTTCAGCTTTTATGTTAGATATTATAGTGCAATTTTAGTTCACTTTCGAGAGGTAATAGTTTTTGTTTATTTACTTACACATATAGTTTCTAATCGTTCTAGGACCTTATGTTGAAAAAAGTTCTTTTCCCCACTGAATTGCTTTGATGCCTTTATTGAACATCAATAATCATCTATGTTTAAGATGATTTGCTAAAATTTTATTAAAGATATTTGCATATATATTCTATTGAAAATAATTTTCCAAAGTGTATTTCTTTTCTTCTTTCTACTTTTAAAAATTTTATTGGGGTGACATTGGTTACACCACATAACAATCCATTGTATTCCTATATAATAGCAATTAACAAATAATAACAAATTTCAGGAAAATAAATTAAAAAATTATTTTGCAATTGCAACTAAAAGAATAAAATACCTAGAAATAAACTTAAGAAAGAACGTAAAGGCTCTCTACATTAAAAACTATAAAACATTATTAAAATATATTAAAGAAGACACATAGAAATGGGAAGGTATTCCATGTATATATATTCTTCAGGAATATTGACCTATATTTTTGGAGTTGCCAGAATTCAAATTTCAAGGACATAACCTTCTCTACTGCCAAGTGTTTCTGGGGCTTTTGACATCAACTGCAAGTTCAGGGGGTTCTCAAAATCACCTATAGGTCTGATGATTTCTAGAAGTCACAGAACTTACTGAAAGGCACACCAGAGTACTCACAGGTACAGTTTATTACAGGGATAGGATACGGTAAGTCAGCCCCCAGAAGAGATGCATGGGGCAAAGTCTGGGTGGGCTCCAAACATGAAGTTCCCACGGCTCTCAGGATATGTTTCCCTCCCAGAGTCAATGTCTGACAATTCACACGAATTACTGACCACCAGGGAAGCTTATTTGAGCTTTTTATTGGGGCTTCATTATATATATAAGCATGATTGATCAGTTCACTGCCCATTTCGGTGAACTAGATATCTAGCTGCTCTCTCTAGCTTACCCTGTGGTCTGAGGGGCCCGACAGGAGCCACTGCATTGGCATCAGGTGTGGTCTGAGAGTCCCACTATGGTAACAGAGCTACTCCTATCACCCAGGAAATTCCAAGAGACTAGAGGTTCATCTCCCAGGAGCTGAAGACAAGGGCCAGACCTCTCTTATGGGCAAGGGTAAATTCTTTGCAACACAATTATATTGTATTTTTTTGGTGTCAATTTAATAATGATCTCATAAAATGATTTTGGTGATCTAGAATTGGTAATTTTTTTTTGTTAAATATTTGGTAGAGTTCATAGGTGAAGTCAACTGATCCTGGAATTTTCTTTGAGGGAAACTCCTACAAAGCCGATATGTTCATTGAGTTGTAGGAAGATTCATGTTATCTATTCTGGAGGAAACTTTGGTAGTTTACATTTCTGAAGGAATTTTCCACTGCATTTGAGTTGTAAAATTTTTAGCAGAGACTCATTCATAATATTTAATTATTGTTTTAAATAGCCTGTAGTTATATCACTCTTGATTTCTCCTTTTTTATTTACTATTTATTTAGCCCTATTTGATTTTAGTTTAAGTTTTTCTTTTTCTTTTTTCTTTTTTAGTTTTCAAAAGTAGAATCTTAGATTATTGGTTTGAGATTTTACTCTTTTAGTATGTATTTAATGCTTTGAAGTTTTTTGGTATAAATAACAGATAAATTTTGATATACTATGTTTTCTAACACAGCTTAGTTCAGTTCAAAATATCTTAAAATTTTCCTGTATGATTTTTTTTGGCTCATGAGTTAATTGTAAATGTATACTTTACTTTCCAAATATTTCTAGATGTCTTTTGTGTATTGTGGTATATTTTGAATTCTACAATGACTAAAGAAAAATTTTTGTATGATTTTAATAATTTTACATTATTTGTGATCTGCTTTATTGTGGCAGTGTTTTCCACACACGTGTAAACACGCAGTCCTGAGAATTTACGCGTTTTGAGCACAGCTCCATGTGATTCCCGTGTGGGCAAGTGTGGATCATGTCTGTGGAATGGGAACTCTCTAATGGGAATTTGGCAAAGATGTATCTTAAGAAATTCTGGCTTGCTGAGCCCTGTTTAATATATTACCCTGGTCCTGTCTGCCACCGGACCTGAATTTACATCCTAATGCTCTCCTAATGAATAATCCTACCCCTGTTCTGCTTAATCCCATGAATAATCAATCCAATGTAAACGTGTCCCAAAACTTTAATAAAAACTCTGGCTAAGCTACCCATGAGGTCTTTTTCCCAAAATGGAGGTGGAGGGAAAGACCCGTGGCAGCTGGATTCTTATCTCCAAGCGTGTCTCTGGGTAAGATTGATTCACGCGATTGAGGCGTTCCCTCCCACGGATTTTGCAGGTCGAAATCCGCGACACTTTATGACCTAAAATATGGCCCATCTTGATGATTTTTCTAAGGACACTGGGAAAGAATGTATATTCAACAATTTTGGGGTGGGATATCCTGTAAATGTCACTTATGTCAAGTTTATTGACAGTATTAACTTTTTAATATCTTTTCTGTTTTTCTTTATTACTTTGAAAGGAATATTGAAATATCTAACTATTTTTAGATATTGCTCTATTTCTCCTTTCAGTTCTATCAGTAAAATATTGGGTTGGCCAAAAGTTTATATGTTTTTTTTTCCATAAAATAAAAAACACATTTTTCATTTTCACCAATGTCTTTATTGATTTGGATATTCTGAGTATGTCTCCTATCTCCTGCATGGTAGAACATTGATTGTTCTCAATTAATGTCTTTATTTGATCGCTATCAATTTCAACTGGTCTACCTGACCATGGAGCATCGCCCAGTGAGAAACCTTCAGCACAAAATTTTGCAAACCACTTTTGTCACATTGGATCAGTCACAGCACCTGCTCCCCACACTGCACAAATCTTTTTATGCATTTCAGTTGTATTTTTACCTTTATTTTTTTTTAAGATTTTATTTATTTATTTTTTAGAGAGAGGAGAAGGGAGGGAGAAAGAGAGGGAGAAACATCAATGTATGGTTGCCTCTCATATGGCCCTCACTGGGGACCTGGCCAGCAACCCAGGCATGTGCCCTGACTGGGAATTGAACTGGGACCCTTTGGTTCCCAGCCTGCGCTCAATCCACTGAGCTACACCAGCCAGGGCTATTTTTACCTTTCTTGAAATAATAAAGCATAATACGCTGAAAATGTGGATTTTTGTCTGTCTTCAAAATTAAAATGGTTACACAAAAATTCACCAATTTTGGTAAGTTTTTTATAAATGCACACTGAGATGACACATTATGATATGACAACTGTCATAATATAATCTAACAAAATTGTTCTGAATGAAGTTAAAGAACACTTCTAGAGCCAACTTACAGAAAAACTGAATAAACCTTATGGCCAACCGAATAGGATTTTAGTAATTCCCCAAACAGTTTAATTACACCAAATGTTATATTGCTGGAACTCTAAGAAAGCCTTTAGAAGATTTCAAAACTTAGAAGGCCCAAGTGGAAAAAAAATTTTTATTTAAAAGTTGGAAGTACTTAGATTCTTGCCTTAGATCAGTGGCCAACTTCAATTACTTAATGTCTGTTCAGTAAAATGAGAATAATTGTTTCTTATACTTGAATTTCTTGAGAAAATAACATGGAACTAAGCAAATGAAAGTATTTTACAGTGAAGATTCTACTGAGGAAGAATCAGAAATGGAAATAAATGAGACGAAGATGAGAATAAAATGCAATAAAAAGGTAATGAAAAACCTAATACAGAGTTACCTCAAAACTACATATATAAGAACAATTTAAAAATAACATTAGAGGCTGTCGGGCACCACATGATATTGTAGATATACAGAAACAAAGTAGATAATTGAATGTATATAGGACCTTTCTCAGAAAGCAGAGGTAAAAACAAAGGTAAAAATAAAGAGAGATTATGTGATAGCTATAGAAGACACAGAAGTGAAAGCAACATGTCAATCTTTGAATGTTGAGAGTGGCACAAATGCAACAAAGAAAACAAAGAGGAACATAATAAACAATAACGTTATTTAGCTGAAGGAAAGCAGGCATATGCAAATTAAAAGCATTTGTGATGTTATATTCAAAATCAGTATAAGGAGCCACGTTAGTCAACAGACTAGGAAAAAACATTACACAACTATGTTAAAGCCAAATTCTATAGGTTTTTAGGTAGAAAAAGAGTAACAATGTGGTATTTATTAGTAATCATTCTCTGGACCTTATTTAAACGCTTTGGAAACTTAATTCGTTTTTTCTTAAAATATCTCTGTGCTACACGTAATGTTATTGCTCCCATTTTAGACATGCAGAAAGTGAGGCTTAGAAAAAATGAGATCAAAGGTTTCACAGCATTTAAGTGTCAGGGTCAGGATGTTATCGCAGTGACTTAGATGCTGAACTCAAAATAAGCTCAGACAAGTCTTCAATAAAATATAAGCATACAGAAAAGGATTATATACCACGACAAAATGGAATTTATGCAAGATTGGCTCAACATCAATCAAAGTAATATATTGTATTATCTATCATTTTATGACAAGATAAAAGGCATCTACAAAAAACCCCACAGCTAATATCATATTTAATAGCCAAAGACTTAGAAGATTTCTCATTTACATCAGGGACAAAATAAGGATGTTCACTCTCACTGCTTCTACTCAACATTGTACTGGAAATTCTAGTCAGGGAAATATGGCAAGAAAAAGAAATACAAGATACCCAGATTGAAAAGGAAGAAGTAAAAATATTTCTATTTCCAGATGACATAGTCAAAAATAGAGAAAACCATAAAAAGTTCATGAGAAACTATTAGATACAGTAAATGAGATTAGAAAGTTGTAGGATACAAGTCCAATATACAAATATCACTTGCAACTATGTACACTAGGAATTAATAATCCACAAATTTCCCTTTATTCTTAGTCTGTTAAGGGTTTTGTAATCATGAAAAGCACTGAATTTTGTCAAATATTTTTTTCTCCATTTATTGAGGTGATAAAGGGCTTTCTTCCCTTTTATTCTGTGATTAGTTTTCATATGTTGAACCAACTTTACATTCCTGAGGTGAATTCCATTTGGTCACAGTATATAATATTTTTTATGTTTGGATTTTGTTTGTTCATGTTTTACTGAGGACTTCTCTGCGCTTATTTTAAACACATAAAGAAATAGAAAAGAAAACTGAAGAATAAGAGAAAATGTTTATAAATAATATTTCTGATAAGGAATTAGTATACAAAATATATGGACAACTCTTATAACAACAATAGGAAAACAGATAATTCAATTAAACAATGGGAAAAGCTTTTACCTATTAGATATTTGTCCTAAGATGCTGATTATTAAATATGTGAAAAGATGCATAATTTTATAGGGGAATGCAAATCAAAGCCACAGTGAGATAGCATACCACACCAACTAGGATGGTTATAAAAAAAAAACAAGTAAAAGCAGAAATTAACAAGTGTTGGTGAGGAAATGGTGGTGTTCCTACGTTACTGGTAGCAGTTTAAAGTGGTGCAGCCACTTTGGAAACCAGTCTGGCAGGCAGTTCCTTAACTTTAAAAAAAGAATTACCACATGACCAAGAAATTTCACTTCTAAGTATATAATCAAGAGAATTAAAAGTATATGATTATACGAAAACTTATATATAAATGTTCATAGCAGCATTATTCATAATAGACACAAAGTGTGAACAACACAACTGTTTATCAAGTAATGAATAGATAAACAAATGTTTATAGCCATATAATGGAGCATTATTGTGAGATACAAAGAAATACACTACCGATGCATGCTACACCAGCGGTTACCAACCTTTTTGTCACCAGAGACCGGTTTCATGGAAAACAATTTTTTCCATGGACTCGGGTGGGGTAGGGGAATGGTTTGGGGATACTCAAGTACAGTACATTTATTGTACACTTTATTTCTATTATTATTACATTGTAATGTATATTGAAATAATGATACAACTCGCCATAATGTTGAATCCATGGGATCCCTGAACTTGTTTTCCTGAAACTAGACGGTCCCAGCTGGGGAGTGATGGGAGACAGTGACACCCGAAGTGTGTTGCTTATGTCCAGTCTCCTCCATAATCTCCTTTTGGTTGCTGTCCCTACAGAAAACCCTCTTCACAAAGATAGGATGTTGGAAACAGAAGCAGGCTTTTCAGTGGTTTTGTGTCAATCTCAGGACCTTTAATCCAGAACGTATGGAGATTTGAAGTGGTCTCCAACAGACTTTTAAGGTCACTGTCATTTGTGATCTCAAGCAGTCGATCCTTTTCTAGCACAGACAAGATCGATTCACCTGGCTTATTCACAAGTGGGTCACGGGTCCATGCCTTCCCAGTCAGGGGTCTTTTGTGGTTGGGAAGCAATGCCTACACTCTTTAGAAAGCTGACATAGGTGACCACGCACCAGCTGAGAGAAAGAAGGCCTTGGCTCAGTCTCTTTCAAAATCTCTGCTAATGTTTGAAACGTTAACAATCCCAATGTTCACTCATCGCCCCCATAATTCCAGTTTAGCTTTGAACGCAGCCACTTTATCTGCCAACTTGAATACAGTTGTTCTTCTTCCCTGGAGAAAGATTGAGTTCAATGAGCAGGTTGAATATATCACACAAATAAGTTTTGCGACCCATTCTCTGTCACTGAGATGTGCTGCCATTGGTGTCTATTTTTCTAAAAGAAATTTCTGGAGCAGCTCTTGTAACTCAAAAACTCTGGCCAGTGATCTCCCTTGGAAAGCCTTCTCACTTCTGTGTCTAAGAGGAGATGTGTGTGCTCTGCGTCCGTCTCCTCACAGAGCTGCAGGAGCAGACGTGATTTAAGGGCACGTATGTTAAAGTGACTGATAATTTTAATCATATCCTGCAAAATGATGTTAAGTTCAGGTGTCCTTTTTTTGGCTGGCTAGCGTTTCTCTATGGTTGACACAATGCATAGACTCACATTCAGAAGCGACTTCTTTGACCCGAGTAGTGAAACCAGAAACCCGTCCAGTCATGGCAGCTGCCCCATCCATGCATATACCATCACAAAGTGACCAATTCAGTTTTCCTGATATGTAAATTCAGTCAATTCAGAGACTTGAACAGTTCCACAGCTGTGGTGTTGGCTGGCAACAAAAGTGCACATAACGTATCCCCATGCACAGCCTCCTGAAAACTGTATCACACAAAAGCAAGCATTGTTGCCTTGTTGTCAACATCGGTAGACCTGTCAGTTTGGCTTGCATGCCATGGTGACTCATCAATCTTCTCTAACAATTGTGCCTCAGTATCCTCTGCTATTTCATCCATTCGTCTAGTTACGGTGCTAGCAGAAAGAGGAACGTGTACCACCTTTTGAACTGCAGCCTCTCCTGAAAATTCAGGACAAATGTCCTTAGCAGCAGGCAGGATCAACTCTTCACCGGTAGTAAAGGGTTCCTTAGCTTTAGCAGTGTGGTTAGCCACTAAGAATGATGCTCTCAGTGCAGACACACTTCATGAAGTGGTGGCCTTCAGTAATTGCTTCTGTTCTTTGTGTTCACATTTTTTCTTTTGAAAAACTCCAAAGGCTTGTCTTTTAATGCAGGATGCTTGGTCTCCATGTGGTGAAGCAGTTTTGAAGGCTTCATGGCTTCATTGGATAGCTGGTTGCTACATATTACACAAAGTGGGCTTGGAGAATGTGAATCACCTGTTGCAATGAACCCATAATTTGATTACTCTTGGTATTTTCTTTAAAATGCAGCTTTCTTTTTGTTGACAGTCTTAGAGTCTTCTGCTGTCTCATCATTGGGTCTTTCCTTCTTTTCAAAGAAGCTCTACTGAGACATTTGTTATTACTCGTTTTGGCTAGGGTTAGCTTGTGGGCTTACCAAAACTGTGACTGAGACAAGTGTGCAGTGCGGGAAATAGGCGTGGATGGAAGTGGTAAATAAAATAATGGACAGGTCATGTGCAGACTGTAATAAGTGTTGGATTCTGACTTAGAACCTGCCATGCGATGCAGCTGTACAACTAAAGTACATCAACTCACTTGCCACTATAAAGCCTGCCACCAGATGCAGCTTAATTTTCACTTGCCACTCACTGATAGGGTTTTGATATGAGTCTACAAGCAATTGGCTCATTACAGTCTCCGTGCAGTCAAACCTCTCTGCTTACGATAATCTGTATTTGCAGCCACTCTCCACCTCTAGCATCACCACCTCAGTTCCACCTCAGATTATCAGGCATTAGGCTTTCTCATAAGGAGCATGCAACCTAGATGCCTCTCATGTGCAGTTCACAGCAGGGTTTGCGCTCCTATCAGCATCTAATGCCACCACTGATCTGATGGGGAGGAACTCAGGTGCTAATGCAAGTGATGGAGAGTGGCTATAAATACAGATGAAGCTTCGCCCACTAGCCCACCACTCACATTCTGCTGTGTGGCTTGGTTCTAGTCAGTGGCCCAGGGGTCGGGGACCCCTCTGCTACCCCTTGGATGAACCTTGAAAACATTATGCCAGACATATATTGTATGATTTTATTCCATAAAGTTTTCAGAAAAAGCAGATCCATAGAGACAGAAGATAGATACTATGGTTTTTAGGAAAGGAGGAGCGAGGAGTGAGGAATGACTCCTTGTGAATTGTTGTGCAGGACCTAATTCCAAAATAGTGGTGATGACTGCACAGCCTGTGATTACACTAAAACACTGCGGAATTGTGCAATTTAGATGGTGAATTTGTGTATAAATTATAACTTAATAAAAATAAATTTTCCAAAAAAATTAGCTCAGAACAATCTGACTCACATATTTCTGTGCTGTAGTTTCAAAAGTCAGGAGAAACTATGCTAAATACTGAGAGAAAAACTGCGAACTATTATGTTTTATAGAGGTATACCATATTTCAAGTTTCAAGGTAATCTATGACTTGGCATATATCTTCTTGCCAGCTAAAGTTGATAATATTTAAGAGATTGATGGGTAATACCGGTATAAAAACACAATCAAAGTACTTAAAGCTCTTTAAGATAGTGCAAAATTGTAAAAAAAGTAAGATAGTATAAGGAGTAAAATATTTATTCTTAAGATAGATGTAAATAACAAAAGTAATATTGTTATAATGAAAACCTGGACCTATAATCTAAGATAATATTTATAAAGACTTCAACAGGTAGAGAGAAGATTTTTTCCTCAAAAAATTGTTTTTTGATCATTTGTCACTCTGACATTTAGATAAACATAAACTAAAATGTTTTGGAAAATCTAAAGAATAATAACTAGCTGAATTAAAAATTAGAAAAAATATTTTAAAAGAAACAGCAGACATAAGTGCTGTTTACAAGTGCTTTCTATGTAAAAAGTAAAATAGCATATACAGAGTAAAAGAAGCATAACAATGGAAAACAGAACAAGAAGACAAAAGTAGGACAAAATAATACTCACCACAACAAAAATTAATGTATTAAAAACACACAAAGACTCAAATTGAATCAGGGAAATGAAAAGAAACAAAACAAAAATAGAAATTAGGGCTTGAAACATTAAAATAAGACAAAGGCTGAAATAATTTCATGGGATAAAGAGAAACCCTTTATGTTGCTAAAACAAACAAGTCACAATGATGATAAAAATAACAGTAATTTTATGTGCTGAATAATCAATCATCAAAATATAAAAGGTAAAACTACTAAAATACAAGAAAGGAATAATGGAAACACTTTTAGTACAGAGATTTTAACTACTTTTCCAAGTCTATGTGGAAATACAAATATATAGTAAATATATGAAGGATCATGGGAATATGATTAAGTTTAATTTAATAGATACATAAGGAACTCTGTAGCCAACAAAAGTAAATATGCCTCTTTTTATGTCATTAGGATGTTCATAAAAATTGATAAAGCCAGAAAGAAATACCTTAAAAATTATCCAAATAATAAAAATTTTATCATAATAAAATGAAAATTAGTAACAAAGATTTAATTCCATGAAACACAACTTGATTATGTAAAAATCAGCTTATTTTAATTTTCCTACTTATGTACTAAGTCAAAAAGAAAAAAATGAGAATTTAATATAGTAACACTGATATCCAAACCATATGTTTAGAAGAAAATATATTGCTCTTACTAGCTTCATTATATATTTAAAATTGATGTATAAATCAATTTAAAACCAGATAAATACACAAAATAAGTTAAAGGGCATAGCAGGAATTGAAAGTGTGAAGGAAAAAGATAATGAATTATAAAATAGAAAAAGTTGAATTGGTAAACGTATTTCAAAAACAATTTTTCTAAAATACCCAATTAACAAACAAAAAGACTAACAGGAAAACCGGAAGGTATAAACCTATGTTAGTACACATCAACAATAATGATCACCTACAATGTCTCCAACAGCCTCCATTTTTGAGCACTTACTGTGGACTGGATACTGTGCTGATGGCTTTATATAAAACATTGTTAAGAGGTTGGAATTTAAAGTCACAATTCCTGCATTTAAATTTTATCACTGTGAACTATTAGCTATCTCTATTCCTTCTTTCACAAAGTTAGGATATAGTAGCACCTTCTTCATAGGACAGTGTAAAGACTTTATCTGATCAACATAAAATATTTATAGCAATATGTGGCATATTGTATGCACCTCACAAAAGTTCTGAGCTGCAGGTAGAGAGTGTATTATTAGAAAAGTATTTGATTCAAGTAGTTATGTCTACTATGATGGCTTAAATAAGTATTATTTTTTCTTTATGCAACAATGACTCCAGAAATAAGCAGTATAGAACTAGAATGGCAATTCAACACTACAATCAAGCACCAGAATGTCAGATCTTCTTGATATATGCAGTATACAATGGAATACTATACAACCATAAAAATGGAAATTCCACCATTTGTAACAACACTGATGGACTTTGAGGATATCGTGCTAAGGGAAGTAAGTCAGGTAGAAAAGACAAATATTGTATGATGACTTATTTAAAAGGAGATCAGATTGTGGGGGATGGAGGTGTGGGAATTCGATGAAAGTAATCAATGGGTACAAACATCTCATAGAGAAATAAACGCTGGGATTGTGAGGAACAACATGATGACTATAACACTGCTGTATCATATATTAAAAGTTGCTAAGAGGAAAGTTCTCATCACAAGGTAAATTTGTTTTTTCCTTTTTTAAAGTCTATATGAGATGAAGGATATTAACTAAACTTATTGTGGTAATCATTTTTCAATATAAAGTCATTAGTTTGTACATCTTAAACTTATATAGCGCTGTATGTCAAATATATTTTAATAAAACTAGAAAAACCCCCCACCAGGACTTCTTGTAACTTCCAACTTTGCTATTCTTGTTCTGCGGCTCTCTCTCCCATCACAAGACTCTCAGGCATTGCACCTGCTGTCCAAGCATGGAAAAGGGAGAAAGTGGAAGCTTTATCCATATGAGGCTGTACCTTTTGATTTAAGAAGAGAGCTCTCCCTACTGACTTTTCATTAACCAAAAGCATTTTTCACAGCTAATCCTAATTGCAAAGGAGGCTGGAGATTAAGCATTTCTAACTGAACTCAATATTATGCCTAACAAAATATTATTAGCAAAGGAGAGCAAGCAATGGATATTGGGTAGGTAACCAACAGCATCTCTCATGGAGAGGTGTAAATGTTTTAATATGTACTAATCAATTAAAGCATTTTAATAAACCAGATGATTGTTGAGGAAATATATGTATTTACTGAGTTAAGAAAAAGAGAGGGAACTTTTGAATGGTTAATAAGATTTTAAGTTTTTTTTTTAACTTAAATAATTACATTAAGAAGGACACCAAACCAAGGTGATTACATAGGCAACTTAAAAAAAGTCTTTGAGGACACATTATTTCCATTAGTTTAAAAAATGTTCCAGCAGATACGAAAATATACGAAACATCTTTATTTCTTTTATAAAGTTAGCAAAATCTTGCAACATGACAAAAATTGCACAAAGAAAAAATATAGGCTAAACTTTTTATGCATAGAGATACAAGTGCTAAATAAAACATAAGTAAATGAATTTTAGCACTAAAATCAATGATGACATGTGACTAAGGAATTATTCTTGGAATTCAGGGTTGGTTAAATAATCAAACATCTGTTTATATAAATTACACAGTTAACAGGTAAAATGTGAAAAACTATTCCTGGTAACTTGTATAAATTCTTCCTTAATATTATAAAGAATGTCTCAAACCAGAAATAGCCATCATTACTTATTATTAATGGCCGGTTCCATTAAAGTCAGGAGTAAGAACATGATGCCCACAATTACAAATATCCTTTATTTTACAAAGAAATGAGTATGTGGTGGGGGGTGAATGCAGACACCTGTAATTGAACAATAAAATAATTTTAAAAAGAGAGATGAGTATGATTATCAAAAGGAAGAAGACAAAATGATCATTGTCAATTGTTCTTTGAAAACCAGTGCAAGTTCACTTATTAAAAACCAATCTCTGTTGGTTTTTAATTATTTGCTCATTTCAAGAGCTTTTGAACTTAATTTTTTAAAAGTAAATAAGAAACAGGGATTTTAACTTCAGATATTGTTTGCATTCATATATTCTCAAATCAGTAAGTTCAGTTCCTTTAGTTCCTTTTTATTTATTAATATTTCACAGCACATGTGCTCACAAATCTTAACTTTAATAAACATTATTTTCCTAGGCTTTATTCCTTCGAGTGAAATGTGGAGTGAAATATCAATAAAAACAGTTATCATGCATACAGATTTATAATTATGTAACTCAGGCAAAGAACATTTTATAAAAACCTTTTTGTGAAAGTTTATTTTCTCTTGAAATCTTCACCAATATATTTTTTAGTCTAAAATAGATGGACCTATGAGGAAATTTAAAGTATTCTAATTCAAAATATTTTTGAGTTTATAAATTTCATGATTTAGCCTTGTTGTTGTCCTTCATAATACTTGCAAGCCTCAGCAAGATTAGGAGGAGAAATTGCATTTCATTTTAGAAACTGTGGTAGAAATCTCTGGAGTTTATCTTTGTAATTTCTCACTCTTCCCTATAAGAACCATCAGTGCTCATTCCACCATCTATGAATAATTTTAGTTCACAATCAAAATATATTAACCCCCAGTGACCTCAGTGCAATGAAACCCTTGTTTCTTAATCTGAGGATTATTTGGCAAACACATTTACATCACGTACACTCTACAGAAAATCATACAAATGAAAAGCTCAATGGCTTTCCTACAAAATAATTCCTAAATATGTTAACCTATGGTTTCTGAGTTATATTGATTTTATCTTGGTGATTGAAAATACAGTGAATTTTCATTGTGAAAACCTAATTTTAGAGCTGATTGTGAAGACAATCTTGCTCAGATTCAGTAGTAAAAATCACACTTCCCTCCACCTTTGGCCAGAAGAGGGAAGCAGCTGACTGCATCTGAAGCATACGTGCGATGATCCCAAGAAACTTTTTTATTTCAAATTAATCACCACTCAACAGTGTAATAGTTAAAATAATGCATATCTCTTAAATACTACCTTGTAAAATTACAGATGTATCAATAATACATTTTCTTTTCGTTTATTTACTCTCTGAAATTGCAGGTTTCTCTTAGACTTTGTGTGTTTATGAAATTTAATGAATGATTTGCTAACTCATGGTCAATCTCTATGTTAAGTCAAAGCATTACCAATGGATTTGCAATCAGTAACGAAACAATGAGAAGACCCACCTTACGGTTTACAGTGCAAACTTTTGCCTTTCAACAATATTTCTTAATTGCTCTATGCAGTTAAATTTTAGCCCATGGCAGCATAGGATGGTATGTTTGCCCTCAAATATTTCTTATATTCATTGCTTTTATTTTTTCTAAATTTCAAAGGAATCAGTTCCTTAAATTGCTCTCTTTACAGTTCTTGTTCCATATCTGGTATATTTGGTAACCCTTAAAGTTCATTGAAAATGTTTCTCTGTTTTGTACTCCAAAGATTAGTGGAGTAGAGAATTAAGGAAAATTTTTCTGGGTAATTCAGTATAAAATTAAACATCTATTATTGAGCAAACACAGAAATTTAGTATTTCTATATTAATAGTTGCACACATTTCTTTTTTTTTAATTTGAGTTGAGACTAGCTGTGTTTATATATCCACATACTTTTACTAAGACAACAGAATGCTAAGAATTTGATCTGCTTGCTTCATGATACATGGTATTCAGGTCTTATAAGAATAAGTTTACCAGATGACCCCCGCTTTTTTTTAAGATTTTATTTATTTATTTTTAGAGAGTTGGGAAGGGAAGGAGAAAGAGAGGGAGTGAAACACTGATGTATGAGAGAAACATCGATTGGTTGCCTCTCACACGCCCCCACCTGGGACCTGGCCGGCAACCCAGCCATGTGCCCTGACTGGGAATCCAACCAGCCACCCTTCAGCGTGCAGGATGATGCCCAGTCCACTGAGCCACACCAGCCAGGGCTACCAGGTGACCCTTTATGAATTAATTGTTTACTCTTTGTTCAGTTACAGGCTTAATTTAGTAGATGATGCTGATATTCAATTTCTTCTCTGTATTTTTTATTTTTGAGTACATTTAGCTTATTTTTTCTTCTTTTCACTCTGATTGAATTTCAAAGTAGAAATACTTTTATTTATTTATGTTTTTTGTTTTTTTTAAATAATTTATTGTTTTTCAATTACAGTTGTCTGCATCCTCTCCCCTCCCCACCCCTGCCCCCTCCAACCCCACCTCCCTTCCCTGCCTCCCTCCTCCCCCTTGGTTCTGTCCATGTGTCCTCTATAGTGGTTCCCGAAAATAGAAATACTTTTATAAAGAACCTAAAAGCAATTAGCATATATCCAAACAAGCCTTGAAATATCATTAGCTCAAAATATATACTGTATTTAAGTGAATAAATAATTTGTGGCATGCTAAAGATAGCCATAAACTCTGTGAGATTCCTTTCATCAAGAAGTCAGGGTCTGTGTTCCTTCCCTTGAGTCTAGGTAGGTTCTGAGACTACTTGACCAGCAGTGCACAGTGAAGGTGACATGGTCTGTACAAGACTTTAAGGGAATGGTCATTTTTGCTTCTTGTTCCTTAGAATCCTTGTTCTTGGACTCCAGCTGCCATGTTGTATGGAAGCCCAAGCAGCTCTGTGGAGGGATCTATATAAAAAGGAACACAGGCCCCTGGCTGAGCTAGTTGAGAGTTAACATCAATTTACCAGCCATGTGAGGAGCCACCTCAAAAGTGTACACTAAGCCCTGGTGCAGTTGCCCCAGCTCTTGTTGCATGTGGAGATCAGTCATTTATTCTGAACCCTGCTCAGATTGCTAATCTGTGAGTAAAAATAAGTGCTTTTTATATATATATATATATTTTACATTTTAAAATTATTTTATTATTGTTAAATATATATAAATATATATTTAAATTACTATATATATTTAAAATTTTAAATTATTTTATTGTTGTTCAGTTACAGTTGTCTGTATTTACTCCCCACCACTCCTCCCCGACCCCAGCCAATCCCACCTCCCTCCCTTGTTTCCACCCCTCCCCCCTTGGTTTTGTCCATGTGACCTTCATAGTTGTTCCTGAAAACCCTTTCCCCCATTATCCCCTCCCACCTCCCCTCTGGTTACTGTCAGGTTGTTCTTAATTTCAATGTCTCTGGTTATATTTTACTTGCTTTTTTCTTTTGTTGATTAGGTTCCTGTTAAAAGTAGATCATATGATATTTGTCCCTCACTGATGTGGACACCGCCTGCAGTGTCTGCAGGGTTGAGGCTGAGAAATGAAACAATTTGCATGGACTACCAAGTCCTGTGGAGGAAAAGGGAATGGCAGGGCCACTTTCTCGAGAGGAGAGCACCTCGACCCTTGCCTTGATAAGCTTTTATTGGCTTTCTCATAGCATACATCAAAGAAAGTTTTCATTCATTGTACTTAGGTTTGCTTTAGGTCATTACTTTTTACACATAGCAATGGAAAGGATGTTATGGATTACTTCTTACAGATTAACAAGGAAAAAATGTGGCAAATGCAAGGGAGTGATAAGAGTAATTGGTCTGGTTCCACTTCAATCCTTGGGAGAATTAGCACAGACTTCAGGAAGTTACTTTAATGCAGTAAGCGTTTGCTGCCTCAACTCAGGGTGAGGGAGTTTTAGCAAGAGCAAGTCACAAAGCAGCCTATGTATAATGCAGGCCTGATTTCCCACAACAGAAGCGATCTGTGGGTTTGGTGTCCAGCATGCCACAATGTGTTTATGGGCTTTCCCATAGGGCTGAGCTACAATTGCCATTGCCAGGCAGATTGGTCCCCAATACCTTACCACCTGGTTTATTTCACTTAGCATAATGCTCTCCGGTTCTATTCATGCTGTCGCAAAGGGTAGGAACTCCTTCTTTCTCTCTGCTGCATACTATTCCATTGTGTAAATGTACCATAGTTTTTTGATTCACTCATTTACTGATGGGCACTTAGGTTGCTTCCAGTACTTGACTATTGTAAATTGTACTGCCATGAACACTGGGGTGCATAAGTTCTTTTGGATTGGTGTTTCAGGGTTCTTAGGGTATTACTATTTCTATTAATATTTTTGCTTTAAGCCCAAAAGTATAGGGTGATCTGTTATATAGAAATACATAATTCTTCATACACAATCTTTTTTTTTCAAAGAAGCTTGTTCATAGTAAATGGTATAAAATAGATTATTTGACCTTCTAAAGCTTCTCATGATGTTAAGAGGAAAATGACAAGTATAAAGGACCCATGGACAAACCAAAGGTGAGTAGGATTGAGGGTGGGAGGTAGGTTCAGTGGGGCAGGAGAGAAAAGTGGGGGGAAAATGGAGACAACTGTACTTGAACAACAATAAAAGAAAAGAGGAAAATGTAGCAATGTTGATTTGTCAGCATTAGGGAAAACAGAAAACAATTGCAATATTTTAATTCTTATACTCTATAATGCCACTTTGAGATTGCAGTGTTGACTGCTAAACTGAGAGTGAACAGTGTCAGTAAATCGGGAGTGTATGCAATGTACCAAGTGTAATATTGTGTCACAATGCCGTTTGTGCACTGTGCGGTCACTTATATTGTAAATACAGTTGGAATGGATTTTAGAAACACTAATTTAAACAAGTTCTTATTGTATAATGATATTACAAATTTGTTCCAATAACTTTATTTTTATTTTTAAATTATATAGTGAAGGATAAAGGGAATCTTCATTTTCATTTCACACCATTCACTTTTATAAAACAATTGTGTTAGGGAGCAAAATATGCATGTCTGCTTAGAACAGCATTTATGAAAGTTTAGCAGGTACCAGAATCAGCTGGAAGGCTTGTCAAATAAAACACAGGCTGTAGGGACACAACCCCAGAATTCCTGATTTGTTAGGTCTGAGGTCAGACCCAAGAACTTATATTTCTATCAAGATCCCAGGCAATGTTGACCTGGTGGTCTGGAAAACTCACATTGAGGCCCTCTGGATAAAAGAAAATAATTAATAATAACTGCTTAGCACATTACCGGTTACCTAGAAGTAAATATTAGCTATTAGTATTACTTCAGGTACCAGTTTTAGGATTATTAATAAAGAGCTTGACAGTAAACATTTTGAATTCTTATTATGAACTAGGCACTATGCTAGGATCTTTTAAAAAATTTTTAAAATATTTTTTTATGCTAGGATCTTATGCCCTGGTTTTATGAGGACAAATAGAATGGAAATAGCCCACACTTGGGGTATACGGGGAACTTCCTATAGGAGATGACTCCTGAGCTACGTTTCAACGTCTGAGCAAAGAGTTAGGTAGGCCAACAGAAGCCGAAAGTTCTTTTGTTATTTTTTTTTTTTTTTGCAGGGATTAAGCAAACAAATCAAACCAACCTCATAGACATCAGTACAGTGATTACCTGGGGGAAAGGATGGAGAGGGGAGGTAGGAGAGGGTAAAAAGGGGATAAATGGTGTTGGAAGGGGACTTGACTTGGGGTGGTGAACACACAACATACAGATGCTGTATTACAGAATTGTATGCCTGTAACTGATATAATTTTACTAACCAGTGTCACCCTAACAAAATCAATTAATAATGAAATAAATTATTTTTAAATTTTGTTTTAACTTTTATTATTTATTTTTTTATTAAAATCTAGTTGACATACATTATATTAGTTTTAAGTGTGCAACACAGTGATTTGACTTTATGTACCTCCTGATGTGACCACCCGGATAAGTCTGGTAACCATCTATCACAATTCAGAGTTATTCTGATGTTATTATGACAGTATCCTGTGTTGTACATGTTTATGACATTTATAACTGGAAGTTTGTGCCTTTTATCTCCCTTCACCTTCTTCACCTGCCACCCCGCTCACACCCCCTCTGGCAGCCATCAGTTTGTTCTTTGGTCTGCTAATGAGAACAAACAGCCATCATCAGTTTGTTCTTTTACCTGTTTTGTTTTGTTCAGTTTGTTTTTTTTTAGATTCCACATATACGTGAAATCACATGGTATTTGTCTTTCCCTGTTTGACTTATTTCACTCAGTATAATACCTTATAGGTCTATCCATGTTGTAAATGGTACGATTTAATTCTTTTTAATTGAATAACATTCCATTGTGTACCTGCACCACATCTTCTTTATCTAGTCATCTATTGTTGGCCACTTAGGTTGCTTCAATATCTTGGCTATTATAAACAATGCTGCAATGAACACAGGGATGCATAAATCTTTTTGAATTAGTGTTTTGGATTTCTTCAAAAATATACCCAGAATTGGAAAATGCTGGGTCATAGGTAGTTCTATTTTTAATTTTTCGAGGAAACTCCATACTGCTTTCCATAGGGGCCGCACCAATTTGCAGTCCTAGCAACAGTGCACAGGGGTTCCTGTACCATATCTTCTATATCCAATTGTCTATTGATGGGTACCGAGGTTGCTTGCATATGTTGGCTATGGTAAATAATGCTGCAATGAACATAGGGGTGCACATATCTTTTTAATTAGTGTTTATTTGAATAAATACTCAGAAGTGCAATTGCTAGGTCATACGTTAGTTCTAGTTTTAATTTTTTTGTAAACTCTATATAGTTTTTTCATAGCGGCTTCACCAATTTGCAATCCCAACAACACTGTATGAGGATTCCTTATTCTCCACATCCTTGCTTTTTGACAACAGCCGTTCTGACAGGGTTAGGTGGTATCTCGCTGCAGTTTTGATTTACATTTCTCTGATGAGTAGTTATGGTGAGCATCTTTTCGTGTCTGTTGTCCACCTGTATGCCTTCTTTGGAAAAATGATGATTGAGGTCCTCTGCTAGTTTTTTAGTTGGATTTTTGTTGTTGTTGAATTTTATTTGTTTTTAATGTATTTTGGATATTAATCCCTTATGGGACATATGATTTGCACATACCTTTTCTCATTAAGTGTCTTTTTGTTGATGGTTTTTTTGCTATGAAAAAGCTTTTTAGTTTGATGTAGTCTCATTTGTTCATTTCTTTCATTTGTTGTCATCGTCTGGGTAAACATACCGAAAAATATATTGTGGAGACTGATGTCAAAGTGTCCTTTGCCTATGTTTTCCTCTATGATTTTTATGGTTTAAGTCCTTAATCCATTTGAGTTTATTTTTGCTTATGATTTGTACATGGTTTGAAATCAGGCAGCATGATACTTCCTATTTTGTTCTTTCCCAAGATTGCTTTGGCTGTTTGGGATATTTAATGGTTTCATAAAAATTTTAGAATTATTTGTTCTTGTTCTGCAAAAAAATTTATTGGTATTTTGATAGGGATTGCATTGAATCTATAGACTACTTTGGGTAGCACTGACATTTTAATAGTATTAATTCTCCAACCCGTGAGCACAGTATATCCTTCCATTTATTTGAGTCATTTTCAATTTCTTTTATCAATGTCATACTTTTTAGAGTACTGATCTTCCACCTCCTTATCAATTTATTCTTTTGACGTAATTGTAAATGAAGTTGTTTTCTTAATGTCTCTTTCTGATAGTTGATTATTAGTGTATAAAATAGAAAAGCTTTCTACATATTAATTTTGCACCCGGCAACTTTATTGAATTCATTTATTAGTTTTAATAGTTTTTTGTTAGTGTCTTTAAGGTTTTCTTTACATAGTGTCATGTCATCTGGATATAGTTACAATTTTACTTCTTCCTTTCTGATTTGAATGTCTTTTCTTTCTTTTTTTCTTTTTGTCAATTGCTGTGGCTAGGACTTCCAGTACTGTGTTGAATAAGAGTGGTGATGGGGACATTGTAGTCTTGTTCTCATCTTAGAGGAAAAATTCTCAGCTTTTCACCATCAAGTATAATGCTAGCTGTGGGTTTATAATTAATAGCCTTTATTATGTTGAGATTGGTTCCCTCTATACCCACCTTGTTGAGAGTTTTTATCATAAATGTATATTGAGTTTTGTTAAATAATTTTTCTGCATCTATTGAAAAGGTCATGATTTTCATTCTTGGTTTTATTAATGCAGTGTATCGTGTTGATGTTTATGTATACTGACCATCCTTGTATCCCTGGAATAAACCCATTTCATTATGATGTATGGTTCTTCAATGTGTTGTTGAATTTGTTTTGCTAATATTTTGTTGAGAATTTTTACATCTATGTTTTTCAGGAATGTTGGTTATAATTTTGTTGTGTTTTTAACTGGTTTTGGTATCAGGGTAATGCTGGCCTTGTAGAATGACTTTGAAAGTGTTGTTTCCTCTTCAATTTTTAGGATAGTTTTAGAAGAAATAGTTATAATTCTTATTTAACTGTTGGTAAGATTCCCTGTGAAGCTGTCTGGCCTTAGACTTTTGTTTATAGCAATTTTTTTGATTACTGATTCAATTTCATTATTAGTAATTGGTCTGTTCAGATTTTCTGTTCAGTCTTGGAAAGTTGTATGTTTCTAGAAATTTATACATTTCTTCTATGCTATCCAATTTGTTGGCCAACGTAGTATTCTGTAATAAAAAGTATTCTTTTATTGTCCTTTGTATTTCTGTGGTGCCAGTTATAACTTCTTTTTATTCCTGATTTTATTTATTTGGGCCCTCTCTTTTTTTCTTTGATGAGTTTGACTAAAGGTTTATTAATTTTGTTTTTCTCTATTGAGTATAAACTTTTAGTTTTGTGAATTTTTTATTGTTTCTTTGGTCTTTATTTCATTGATTTCTGCCCTGATTTTATTTCCTTTCACTTATTTACTTTGAATTTTGTTTGTTTTTCTTTTTCTAGTTCCTTTAGGTGGGAAGTTAGATTATTTGGACTTTTTCTTGTTTCTTAAGGTAAGCCTGTATTGATAACGAACTTCAGACCTGCTTAGACCTGCTTTTGCTGCATCCCATAGATTTTGGAGAGTTATGTTTTTATTTCCATTTGTCTGAAGATATCTTTTAATTTCTTCTTTGATCCACTAGTTGTTTAGTAGCATGTTATTTAGTCTCCACATGTTTGTGTTTTTAAAGTTTTCTTGTTGTAGTTCATTTCTAGTTTCTTACTGTTGTGGTCAGAAAAGATGTTTGCTTTGATTTAATCTTGTATTTATTGAGGGTTTATGGGGGCCTAGGATGTAATCTGTCTTTGAGAATGTTCTATGTGCCTTTAAAAAGAATAGGTATTCTGCAGTTTGGGGATGCAGTTTTTACTGTATCTATTAAGGTCATCTTTTCTAAGGTGTCATTTAAGGCACATCTTTCCTTATTGCTCTTCTACTGGATGATTTACCCATTAATGTAAGTGAAATATTAAAGTCCCTTACTATTATTACAATATTCTCAATTTCTCCTTTTATGTTCTTAATGCTTGCTTTACATATGTAGGAGCTCCTATTTTGGGTGTGTCTCTTTTAGAGTCTTTGTCTTAATGTCTATTTTGCCTGATATGAGTATGGCTAAGCAAATCTTGTTTTTCTTCTCATTTCTATTTGCATGGACTATCTTTTTCCATCCCTTTCCTTTCATTCTGTGTCTTTTGATCTGAAGTCTCCTGTAGACAGCGTACAGATGGGTTGTTTTTTATCCCTCAACTACCCTAAGTCTTTTGAGTGGGGATTTTAGCTCTTTTACATTTAGGCATGTACTTTTGCAATTTTGTTAATTCGTTTTTGAGTGTTTTTGTAGTTCTCTATTTCTTTTTTCTTCTCTTGGTCTCTTCTCTGTAGTTTGCTGGCTTTCTTTATTGTTATGTTTGGGCTCCTTTCTCTTTACTTTCTGTGTATGTTTTGTAGATTTTTGGTTACCATGACTTACGTTGTCTGTGTTTGTATTCTTAAGTTATTATCATGAGTTATATATATGTACATATATACACTCTATATCAGCAATTTTTAACTTTTTCATCTCAAGCTACACATAAACTAATTACTAAAATTCTGTATCAAAATCATATCAAATTTTGCTGATATGACAAAAATAGATATAATTTTGATTTATTCACACCAGAGAGCAATTTTTTTGTTGGCTGTTGTCATTGTTTTAGTTGCCAATCTGAGGGAAAAGAAACCAGTGAGTGCTCCTGACTAAATAGTCAGGTACTGCGTGTTTTAAAAATTCTTGCAGCACATTTGTTCACAATCCTTGATCAATAATAATAATAATAATAATAATAATAATTAATAATAATAATAATAATAACAACAAATTCTCTTAATCTGATAGGTCTTGTGGTTGAATGCATTCTAAAATCACTACACTTTTGCTCCCCCCACACTTCATGTTTTGATGTCATATTTTAGTTCTTTTTGTTTTATGTATCTCCTAACTACTTATTGTAGTCATAGTTAATTTTGCTACTTGACACAGTAAATAAAAAAATTGGTCACCTGGAGTTAACATTTGACTCTTTATGATGTATAATGTTGATATATTAGAAAATCCAAAAATCATATACACATGAATCAAATATCTTGAATAATAAAAGTATTTCAATTTGGAAGTAAACACTATTTTAGGTAAATTTAGAAAGCTATAAAATAATTTAGAAGTGACAATATAGATCTGTATTTCAAACAGAATATAAAGACATATTGCGCAGGAAGAAAATTGAAAAAACAAATTCAGTGTGATGAAAGACAGTCTATTGCTTTAATAGTCCAACATATCTATAATCGTCATGAAGCATACAATCTTTGCTGTGTGCTACGACTTCAGTTGGAGCTACTTAAATATTTTACTAAAAACAGTTAGACATGGGCACAATAACAACACTTTTTATAAGCTTTTATGTTCAAGTAACATTCACACATTCCTTATTACATTTTTTGCAGGTAGAATATGCTTAACCCTTTAAAATATGTGCATGCTGTTTAACATTGCAAGAAGGACAGACAATAACACTTCGACATCATGACAGCTATTTTTAAAATGTAATTAATTTAATTAGAGCACCTGAAGAAAAAATTTCATTAAAAAAAAGCAAAAACATTTTACTGGAACATCTTTCACAAATTTAGATTCTAATCCAGTGCTAAACTAATGCTCTGTCAAAATAAGAACTGACTTTCTGCAAAGGTTGTCTTTGAACTGGTTTTTACTTGTGGAGTTGTTTTGTGTACTAAAGATTATCTCCTTGTCAAGATGCCATACTGAAACCCAGATGAGTAGCTGAGAAGCTCATTCTACTTGCCCTGGGGACAGCTAAGCTTTACATTTTCAATGACAATGGAATGCAGTATTTTATGCCGTGTGTGTGTGTGTGTGTGTGTGTGTGTGTGTGTGTGTGTGTGTTGTTCTAAAGCTTCTGTTTGAGGTTTAACTTGATAAAGTAAGCACAAAACAGGGGAACACCTTTACAACTCTCATTCACTTCTCATTTTAAGGCCATGCATCTGACAATGATCTGATTTTCTCTCCATTTTAGTTCTATAAATTGTTTATATAAACACTATTTCTAAAAAGCAAAAAAAAAAATTAAACTATTACACTGACACTTGTCTTGCTTTGATGATATAAACACTATATTTCTTATTTTTTATTGCATTTTAGAATTTAGAAAAACAAAGGGAATTCTGCAGTCTTCTAACATAGTCCTATTAAAAACTATAAGTCTTAAGGAACTGGTTTTCTTCGCCTGTAATTTCATTCAGAAATCCAGGGATAAAAGTTTTACTTCTACCAAAACATATGCTTGATGATTAAACTTGAAGTACTTATTGTTTTTGAGATTATCATCAGAAGTTTAACTGATATTGTTCAATAATACAATATAAGTTCTTAAGCAACCTTGTTAAGTAGTATATTTTATAATGCTTAAGTAGTTAAACAAATCATCTGAAATCAAGCCTTTGATATATACATACATATGACTCAGATGTCATTTTTTTTCTGAGAATACAGCCTGTATTATGCCTATGACAGGGAGAAAACACAGTGGTGTATAATGGGAAGATGGTATTGAATCTCCCACTAATTGTATGATTTTGGTGAAGTTTGTATTTATATATAGTATTGGACTAGATATTTAAAAGTCAATTTCTAAAAATTCTACGATTAAAAAAATAAACATTTGTAGGAAGGAAAGTAACCTAATACAATTCAGGAGATTTAAGTTCCCTTTCCCCTGCACCCCTTTCTCCTCTTTAGCCCTAATTTTCTTGCTTTTCTCCTCACTTTCTCCCTCCCTTCCCTCCCGCTTCCCCCCATCTCTCCCTCTTGCTTCTTTTCTCCTTTGTCTCTTTCTCCTGATTTCTTCATTTCTGTTTTTTTCTTCTCTTTAGCTCTCTTCTCTTTTCTTCCTCCCTTCCTCCCTTTATTCTTTGCCATTTTTTCTTTTCCTTCGTTGTTTACCTTATGGATACTGCCTTTAGTGTAAGTGAATAAACTGTATTAACACAGAGCATGAGAAGGTTATACTAGAACCTTAAGAGAGGAAATAGATAATGATTAAGACACAATTTAAAGAAGTGATAAATATCTTGTTCTAGGAAATGACATTTTTTAGGAGGGTCATTTAATATATCACCAATGTGGCTAAGGTCTGGAGATTTGAGCTGAAAGATCTGGCAGAGAGTGTTAGAGAGGCCTTGCTAAGCAATGAAGATGGAAAATCAGGTTTAGATATTTAGAACATTCCAGACTATAGGTACTCTGGTGGGAACTACATTTTTTTTTAATTTATTTTTATTTTATCTTTTTCCATTACCATTTATCCGCCTTATACCATCTTCCACCTCCACCCAAGCCCTCCCCTCAGCAATCACCACACTGCTGTCCATGTCCATGAGTGCTTTCTTGTTTTCGCTTGATTGCTCTACCTGCCAACCCCCTTAGCTGTCCTCCTGCTCTCTAGCAGTCTGTCCCCATTTTCCTTGTTAGTTCAGTTTGTTCATCAGGTTCCACATATGAGTGAAATTATATGGTATTTGTCTTTCTCTGACTGGCTTATTTCACTTAGCATCACGTTCTGTAGGTCTATTCATGCTGTTACAAAGGGTAAACTTTTCTTCCTTTTAATGGCTGAGTGGTATTCCATTGTGTAAATGTCCCACAGCTGTTTTTATCCACTCATCCACTGATGGACACTTGGGCTGCTTCCAAATCTGGGTGATTGTAAATAACACTGCAATGAACATCAAGATACCAATGACACATTTAACAGAACTAGAATAAAGATTCCAAAGATTTATATGGAATCACAAAAGGCCCAAATAGCAACAATGATTTTGAGAAAGAAAAACAAAGGTGTAGTAGTCATACTACCTAATAAGGCTGTAGTAATCAAAACATCATGGTACTGGCATAAAAACAGACACAGAGATAAACAAAATAGGATAGAAAGCCCAGAAATAAACCCACACCTTTATAGTCAATTCATATTTGACAAAGGAAGCAAGCACATACAGTATGATTTCTGAATCAGTTCAGTTTATGGGGCATAACAATACTTACCATTAGTTTGTAGATTAAAGGGTGCACAGTACAGATTTTGCCAAATAAATTGCTCGTCATGGGATGATGTTCTAAATCCAGCAGTGTGAAATTCAGAAACTGGAAACAGGTGATTTTTGTTACTGACACAAAGGAAATTTTGATGTTTGGACTTGGGAAAATGTGATAGCTCATGCTAAAAAAATACAGTTCAAAAGTAGAAGTTGTCCCTGGACACAGTTTATCAACAAGCGATAAATATGCTTGCCATGACATATCTTTACAACTTTGTTAAAACCGTTGCTGGGACTCAGAATAGTTTTCATGATCCCTATGAGCTGTGCAGTAGCTGTCACTGACAGACGTGGAGGAACAGACCCTTGGCACTCTCTCTGTGGGGCTCTGAGAAAGCAACACGAGGGTCAGCCAGAAGTGGCTCAAGCCAGCAAGGCTCCATGGCCTGGCTTTCCATAAAGTTAGGGTCGGCTCCCCACAGCCTGCAGACTTCTAAACAAGCTGAGGGGCCGCTCAAACTCTCTGGTTCAGCCACTGCATCAACTCGTTGGAAAGCTTGAAACATTCCTTTTGGTCTAGGAGGTAAGTGAAGAAAAGAAGAACGAACCTTTAATGAAACACAGTGCCTTCGGAAAGTAATCTGGTAGGCTGTCCAACTTCATGTGAAAAATGTTATCTACAAAGTGGAATAGCACACATTTTGCTAAGACCTGTCAACTGTTATTGCCACAGTCAATATTTCAGATTCATAATTGTGACTTAAATTAGTGAACTTAACTGTCACTGAAGATCATACATTGAATTATTTTAAATTTGTAGCAGGCTGCATAATCAGTGGTTAAAAGCATGTGCTCATGTATCTATGATTATCTCAAACCTGTCAGGGAAAAAATCTCAGTTTTGTTTTAATTATCTCTAATATTATCTCTACTCAGATAACCCAGTACTCTGTGTAGTTGAGAATCAGAGGCCTAAGGACAATATTTTTGAGGTACTTCACCAAGGTAATACAAGTAAGCCACCTGTTAGTGCCAGGAAATATAATTAAGCAGATAGTCAATCACAGAAACACCTTGAGATGACTTGTTGGAGGAGATTAGCCAAAGTGTGTAGTTACCATTCAATGTAACATAGTCAGAATGTCTACTTAATAATATGTCAAGATTTGCTCTGGTTTTCATCTAGTTAAATTTAGCTGAGGGTTTGTATAGCACAGCTCTGGAGGTGGGTTGTCAGCAGGCGGAGGGAATGAGCAAAGAATAAAAGGCACATGGACAATGGAGTAGTCCATTGTGGGGAGGAGGGGGATGGTTGGAGGTGGGAGAGGGTATAAGAGGGGTAAAAGGTAATAGAAAAAATACCACAAAAAATAGCCAAAGCAAATCAAAACAAAACAAGAATATATTCTCGTGCTGGCCTGGTAGCTCAGTTGGTTAGATCATGTCCTGATATGCTATGGTTGTGGGTCCGATCTCTGGTCAGGGCACTTAAAAGAAGCAATGAATGCATAAATAAATGGAACAACAGACTGATGTTTCTCTCTTTCTAAAATCGATAAATACATATTTTAAAAAGAATATATTCTGAATGCTTTTATATGAACATTCACAATATTTTATCACAAGATTACTTAAAAGCTAAAATATAACAATTTTTTATTTTGAAAGTAATCTGTTTGTTGTAGAAAATTAAAAAATATAGAACAGTAGAAAAATAATGACTTGTAATCCTACTATTATGTCCACAGACTTTCAGTATATTTTCTTATAATTACATGTGTGTAGTGTGTGTGCACATCTCATACACATACACTTAGGACCAGACTGCATGTAGTGGCTCATCTCTGTGCCTTTTTAAAAATAAACTAAGCATCAGCCCGGCTGGTGTAGCTCAGTGGATTGAGCACGGGCTGGGAACCAGAGGGTCCCGGTTCGATCTCAGTCAGGGCACATGCCTGGGTTGCGGGCCAGGTCCCTGTGAGGGCCATGTGAGAGGCAACCATACATTGTTCTTTCTCCCTCCATTCTCTCTCTGAAAATAAATAAATAAAATCTTAAAAAAAATAAACTAAGCATCATATGCTAGGCATTTCCCCAATCTCAAATATTTTTAAGATATTATTACTTTTTAATATTACTTTATTGTTGTTCAATTACAGTTGTCTGCATCCTCTCCCCTCCCCTCCCCCCAAACCCTCCAAACCCACCTCCCTCCCCTGCTTCCATCCTCCCCCTTGGTTCTGTCCATGTGTCCTCTGTAGTGGTTCCTGAAAACCCTTCTCCCCATAGTCCCCTCCCCCTCCCCTCTGGCTATTGTTAGATTGTTCTTAATTTCAATGTCTTTGGTTATTTTTTTCTTGCTTTTTTCTTTTGTTGATTATATTCCAGTTAAAGGTGAGATCATATGATATTTTTCCCTCTCTGCCTGGCTTATTTCGCTTAGCATAATGCTCTCCAGTTCCATCCATGCTGTTGCAAAGGGTATAAACTCCTTCTTTCTCTCTGCTGCGTAGAATTCCATTGTGTAAATGCACCATAGTTTCTTGATCCACTCATTTGTAGATGGGCACTTAGGTTGGTTCCAGCACTTGGCTATTGTAAATTGTGCTGTTATAAACATTGGGGTACATAGATTCTTTTGAATTGGTGTTTCAGGGCTCTTAGGGTATAATCCCAGTAGTGGAATTGCCGGGTCAAAAGGCAGTTCCATCTTTAGTTTTCTGAGGAAATTCCATACTATTTTCCACAGTGGCTGCACCTAAGATATTATTTTTAATGGCTGCAGTATATTTCATCATGTGAATATACCACATTTTATTTATTTTAGATTGTTTAAACTTTTTCCATCTTAGAGATAATCTTACCATAAATATTTGAGTATGAACATTTTCAAGGCAGTATTACTAACTAGCTGTTCAAAATGTTGGCACTTGTGCACTCTTTCTCCAGAAGTAGACTAGGCAGTACTGGTCTTGTTGCTCCCTGCAATGATTACCAATTATTATTTTAAGGAGGCAATTACAGTATTGCTTAAAAGAACTGACCTCAGTTTTGCCACTTAATAACTGTATGATCTTTACCAAGTTGATTAAACTTCCTGTGTATTATTTTTTCATCTGTAAAAGGGATTAAAATAATATTACAAATTTCATAGTATTGTGAGAATTATATTGTGGCAAAATAAATTTAAAGCTCTTAATATTGGATCTGGCACATAATAAGTACACAGTATTTACTATTATTAAAATTGCAAATCATTCATAATTTAAAAGTTTTTTTTTAAGATTTTATTTATTTATTTTCAGAGAGAGGAGAAGGGAGGGAGAAAGAACAATGTATGGTTGCCTCTCACATGGCCCTCACTGGGGACCTGGCCCACAACCCAGGCATGTGCCCCGATTGGGAATCGAACCGGGACCCTCTGGTTCCCAGCCCGCGCTCAATCCACTGAGCCACACCAGCCGGGCCTCATTCATAATTTGATAGGCAAGATGCTATATCACCAATATTTTGAGATGCATTATCTTATTAGTGAATTTAAACATTGTTTCACATGTTTCTTCTTTATTTTTGTATGGTTACTAATTGTGTGGCCATGTTCTTTTCCTACTGGGTGGTAGGCATGGAGACTAGCTGCCCAAGGACTCACTTCAAAGGCTCGCTCCTGGAGGAGCTGGGTGTGCTGGCAGTAGACATCCTTCAGCTGTTAGCCCCTTCAGGGATTCCTTTAGCTGCAAAGGTTGACTAGCCAGAGATCATGTCCCTTGCCTGTGTGGAATTATAGACATGGAGGTAAAAAGGAATGGACATCTTGGCTCACCTTGGGACAATTCTGAAGCCATTCTAGCTCCAGAGCTCAATCCTTCTTCCTCCGCCCCAAATGCTGGTTATCTGTCAGGCTTATATCAAAAATTTATTTCTCCTTCTTCCTAACCCTTCCTTGTCCCCTCTTCCATAGATATCAATTCCAAAGACACTTCCAAAAACCATCTTAAACACTGAACTTTGTCTCCATATTGCTATCTGAAGAATCCAAACACTGACACCTATTTTTCTGTTGAGATCTGTATTTTTCTTGTTGATTTGTTATAGTTTCCTCTATATTAGGCTTATAAACATATGCCCTATTTATTATAAAAAATTTCCTACCTTTTTTTTGCTATATAATTATGTTTTAGTGTGCTCTCTATATGTAGTGTATTCAATGATTGAATTATCAAGTTTATGACTGTTATTGCTTTCATGCTTTAAAAAATCCATATTATAATTTATTCTCAACTCTTTAAATGATTTGGAGTACATGTGGGTCAAAGATATAAACTGAGAATGGAAAAAATTGGCCCTGGCTGGTGTGGCTCAGTGGATTGAGCACAGGCTGCGAACCAAAGGGTCATCTGTTCGATTCTCAGTGAGGGCACATGCCTAGATTGCAGGCCAGGTTCCCAGTGGGGGCCACATGAGAGGCAATCACACATTGATGTTTCTCTCCCTCTCTTTCTCCTTCCCTTTTCCTCTCTCTAAATTTAAATAAATAAAATCTTTAAAAAAAGAAAAAATGGTCCAAATTAATTTAATGCATAAGTAGTATTTTTATCAAATAAAAATACTCTACTATTACATTGTTTTGAATTACATTTTTAAAAATTACACTCATCAATTAAAAATTACTATATATTCTGAGATCCATTTCATGACTATACTTATGAACTTCGAGCAATATCACATAACCTTGATGATTACATCTTTACAGTATGTTTGTTAATGTTTTAGTATATTATTCTAGGGTACTCTTCTTTCTCAAAGCATTTTTGTCTACTTTCACACATTGTTTTCCCAAATGAATCTTAGAATCATTTTGTCAAGCTCCTACCCTATCCACCCCTAACACTCCAAAAATTCTTGTTGGCAGTTTAAATTGAATTGTAGTAAGCATAAAAATAAACTTCCATTATGGTAGGCAAATTCTATAAATTTATTAAAAGTCACTGAGTTGTACAGTTAAAATGGGTGAATTTTATGGTACTTAAATTATATCTCAATGAAATTTTTTTAAATGAACTTTTTACCCAGAAAGACGTTATATCTTTATTCAAGTCTTCTTTATATTTTTAATAATATTTCAATTGTTTGTTAGTTGTCTTCACCTCCAATAGGTTTCACCTATTAATTTTTTTTTAAATTTTTGGTGGTGGTCTCAAGTGAGTTACTGTGATTGACAGGACAGTATGACATCCTTCTGATAATCTGCTAAGTGGATGAAATGGCAGTAGAGCCCCTACAATAGTGTGTTTTTTGTTGTTTTTTCTGCAGAGGTCCCAAACACCAATGTCTGTGAGGCTGGGCAGGGCCTGGGGATGCGTAAAGCAGCTTGGGGGAGATGACATGTGAGAGGCGATAGAGACTGGGGAGATGACATGTGAGAGGCGATAGAGACTGGGTACCTCCATGAAGACACACCACTTCAGACTTTTTGAAGAACACAGTTCTAGCCAATAAAAACACCTCTGTCATCTAAATTCAGCCCACTGTTTTTCAATTGTTTTATGGTTCCCTGATATTCATATTGAGCCACCTGCCCTAAGAATTCATCAATAATATAGCCGTGAAGGGAACAAAAGTTCATCACAGCACATGGTAACTGCTGGAATGGAGTGCTTTGTGCTAGAGGAGCCGGGGGAGAAATGTCAGCTCACTCCAGCTCACTCGCTGTAGTTATCTATTGGAATCAACATGCATGTTTGTTTTTTTGTGACCATACAATTGCCCAATGGCTCAGTGAAGAAAGAACATTCATTCATTGAAGTGGGTTTGTATTAGCTCGGCTTTTCATAAAAGGGGCTTGTGTTATAAAATGACACACACCCTCACTAAATACAAACACTACTGATGGGTATTACTAAAATGCTCATTTTTGTACAAAAATTAATAGTTATTTAATACATTATTATCATTATCTGTATAGTAGTTATTCCAATTAATCTAATTACTTGAATTGTATGTTTATCTTAGAAAAATATATAAATAGGCAATATGTTATTAAATCTTTTCCAGGGTAATAATGGTGTTAAGGTATTTTATTCTATTATGAGAGATATTTCATAAAATTGGTTTAAGTCAATGACGCCATTAACCAAACATTTTCTCCAAATTATTGTAAAATTAAATTTAAGATTTTAAACTTATGTTAGGATTCACCTTCTACCAAAATTTCTCCTTCCCTAATAGTACCATATAAATACCCCAGTCTCTCCTTAGTATGATCACAACTCTAAGAGATTGATACTTATCAATTACGATGTTTTGAGGCAAATTTCACAACCATGACAAGAAGTTGCAGAGAAATTTAAGTTTGACCAAAGTTATATACAAATTGCTCAGAGAAGAAAGCATTGGCAATGAGCCTTGTGCTGTCTTAATAAAAAGAGTCTAAATCGTTGTCCTAATGAAACCTGTTTCACCCTAGAGAAACACACATGATCATCCTCTTCAGCCATCACCAACACCAACCACCCTTCACTGCCTGCCATTTTAAAACTCAAAACAAGAACTTTCCAACTGAATGACATCTTGAGGTTTCCCCCTTCATGTCCCCTTTATCCACTGAGACACAAAGGTAGTCCAGCCCTAATGGTTAGTGTTCTTTTCTGGTGACATCTTGATGGCCTATTTTTTTTCCATAAAGAGACTTTCTTCCACAATGCATTCAGGCTATAAATCAGCTGCCAGCTGTCAGTAGCACAGCTGTTTCTTCCTCTTCCTCTGAGTGAAACATTACTCCCTAAGTCTAAAACGAAGAATTCTTAATCACAAAGGACTTGGCATATTTTAGAATGTAACGAGATGGCATCATAATGAATTTTTAAAAGATATAACAAATACTGTGTCAGATCAGTTTAAACAAATAAAAACTTCTAAGATAGTAAAATGTATTGTTTTTGCTTTATTAAATTTAAATTTTGAGGTTTTTAAAATTATTTACTAAATGTGAATTCTGAGAATTTCTCATTTATTTTAACTTGCTGTCACATTTGATAAAGTGAACTTTTCCCCGAAGAAGTTGGTTGTTAGAGCATAAGCAAGAAGTTTGCTGTCACCACTGATGGGAATTTTAATTAGAATCTGGAATAGATGATGTCTGGGGCTGGGAATAGACTTCCCCTTCACCTGTAACACTGTGAAAAAATACTGCAGTTCTAAGATACTATTGTCATTACTATTTTTATGGTGGAAAGGGTGAGAAAACTCAGGGAAGCAACAATTAAAACATCATTCTTCATAGCTGATGAAATCCAGTAAGATCTGGACTAAACACGATGCAAAAGAGTAAGTAGCTCTGAACTGCAAAGAGATTTCAGGTCACAACTAGGAATAACAAATAAATCTATACAACATGCATCAAAAATAGCATAAATATGTTAATAAGCATCCTTAATGTTTTCATTAATTTTTTTATATTGAACTTTGTTTTTGATGCCTTGAAAGAGACTTCCAGTTTTAGAAATGATTATTTCTTTTTATTCACTAAAGTAACTACTTGATACATATTGTATTATTTAATCCTCGTTTTTGAAGAATAGTTATATATCAAATATATATACATCAATACTATATATTCTGATATACATATTATTTTGAAAAATATATATATTAAAAATCAAAATTCACTCTAGAATAATAGAAATTCAGAATAGTGTTGTTTATAAGAGAAATCAAATTTGTAGTTTAAAATTTTCCTGCAAGGAGAGCTCCAGGATGAGGTAGCCTCACTTAGGTATTTTATAGTTTTTAAAGGAAGAAATAATACAAAGTCTCCACAAACAGTTCAGAAAATAAGCAAGGTAGGATAGGACACTTACCAGTTCATACTATGAGAGCAGCATTACTCAGATTCCAAAACCGGAAAAGAAATTAGAAGAAAAAATATAGACTCATACCACTGATAAACATTGATACAAAAATAATTATGAAAATTTTATGACACAATTCATTAACATTTTTTAAAAAGATAATAAATCATGACCCAGTGGGTTGATTCTGGGAATACGAAGTTGGTTTAACATTTGAAAATCAATCAATGTAATTCATCATATTAATGGACCAAACAAAACAAAACTTACCATCATTTTGATAGATACTGAAAAACCATTGCCAAAATTAAATATTCATTACTGATAACAATTTTCGCAAACTGAATAAAAGGAAAATTTCTCACTCTGATAAAGTAATACATGAAAAATTTACATGTACATCATTGTTAATGATAAAGTCTGAATGTTTTCCCCTTAAGATCAGGTCGAGAGTATTCCCTTTCCCCACTTCGCTTCATCATTGTAATGGAGGCTCTCGCCAATGCTATGACCAAGACAGTAAGAAAGACATCAAAATCAGAGCAGAAGAAGAGAGTACGGTCAGCATTCCCAGGCAGTGGGATTGTCTATGTAGAAAATCCTACCGAATCTACAAAAAAGTTTCCCAGAAGCAAGAAGTGAGTTTAGCAGGGTGTAGGATACAAGATCAACAATAGAAATTTAGTATTAGTTTTACATACTAGCAATGATCGATTGGAAATTGAAATTAAAGTAATACCATTAAAAAATAAAAAATGAAATATTTAGAGTTAAATTTAACTAAAGTTGTGTAAGACTTATACACGACAATTACCAAATATTATTGATATAAACTTTAATAATCCAAATTATTTGATAAAACTGAGAACCATATTTTGGTTGAAAAAATAATACTCTTAAGATGCCACTTTCCTTAAACTGATCTATAGATTCAATAAAATCCCAATTAAAATCCCAACAGGTATTTTGATAGTACTAAGCAAGCTGATTTTTAAATTTATATGGAAATGAAAATGACCTAGAACTGCCAAAAATAACTATGAAAAGATAGAACAAAGTTGTAGGAGTTATAATATCTGTCCCCAGATATTGTATCACTTATTACATTATCAAACAATGTGGCACTGGTGTGAAAGCAGAGAAATGGATTTCTCTGAAAATGGAAACAAAAGATTGCTTAACTGATTTTAATGACATGACATGTAATCCTTACACTTGATATAATTGTTATGCAAAATACATAGATGAACACTCTCTTCTTTTAAAAATATAAACAAGAGATGTGAAAATACGCATTTCCTTTAAATAAATGAAATTTTTTTAAAAAGAAATTTTGTTCTTTATCATTTGAAGAAGGGAAATTATTATTTAAACAATGTTTAAGTTTATTAAACAATTTTTAAAGTATTATAAACTGTTTAGCTTTCATCACCTTCGAGGTTTATGTTACTTTCAAATTTTGCATATTAACTGAACTTTCAGATCTGCTAATATCTGCTGGAGTCTACTCTGGATTCTAAGGTGTCAGTTTCTTCTTGCAAACTTTTCTTTTCTTCTTCTAACATTTCTTGTGTTTTTTTTTTTGAGAATGGCTAATGAAAATGTCACCAATTTGATAAGGTACCATCACAAGTCATCATCTGCAAGCCTGATGTCCTCACAAACATCTTCTAAATTTTGCAGTTGTTTCTTTTTTACATCTATTTCTTCCTTCGGCTCTGTGATTCTACTTGTATTCTGTGCAAATTCATCTCCTGTTGACTTTCAGATGTAACATTGCCATGTTCTGCAGCCTCCTTCTTCATGGTGGCCACCGTCTTAGTCAATTGGCTTTTAAGAAAGACAATTCAGTGGAGAAAGAACAGCATTTCCAACAAATGATGCAAAATAAACCAAAAAATAAAACTTGATCCATTCATTGCAACACATAAAAATTAATTAAAAGTGTTACATGGCCCTAAGTGTAAAACCTATAAATATAAAAAACACTGGAAGTAAACATAAAGGACAATCTTTGTTATCTCGGGTAAGTGATGATTTCTTAAGCACAACATTAATAGTATAACCCCCCTCCAAAAGAAACCAAAATAATATATCGACCTTTATTAAAATTAAGAAATGCATTTATTTGGAGGGCACTATGAAGCAAATATAAAAACAAGCCACTTTTTGGAAAAATATATTGCAAATTGCATATTTAAAAAACATTTAAATCAGAATATGGAAGGAACACTCAAAATACAAGAATAACAGAACAAACAACCTAATTAAAAATGGGTAAAAAATTGCACAGTCTACCCAAAATACATGGACGGCAAATAAGCATATGAAAAGATGCTCAGCATCACTAACCAGAAGGGGGCGGTAAAGCAAACGCACCGTGAGAATCCCCACACAGCCACTGGAACGGTTCCAGGTTCCAGACGAGAGGGCTGGCGGAGAGGCCAGAAAACTCCACTCTGCTGTGCGGCTGCTGGGGCTTGCAATGGGAAGCAGTTGGCAGTTTAAAAACAAAAATTAAACATTTGCTTACCTTAAGTGCCAGACATTCCACCAGGGGAAATGAAAGTATATGTTAACACAAAGACTTTTACACAGATGTTCTTAGCAACTCTTTGTAATAGGTACGAGCTGGAAACTACCCAAATATCCGTCCCTGGGTGAGTAAATACACAATTTGTGGTATATCCTTATAATGGAATACTTCTTGGCAATAAAAGGAACAACTATTAATTCATGAAACAAGAGTGATGATATCAGAATCATCATGTTGGACAAGTAAGATAGATAACGCATGGTTCTAGTAACATAATATTGTAGAAAATTCAATCTGTTCTAGTGACAGGAGATCAGTGGTTGCCTCTAACAGGGATTAAGGAGTAGGAAGGGGCAGGAGGAAGGGATTAAAAAGGGCCCCAAGGAAATTTTTGCCGGTGATGGCTATGTTTATTGCCTTGATTATGCTGATGGTTTTCTGAGAGTACACAGGTATCAAAGTTATCAAATTGTATACTTCAAATACGTGAAGTTCAATGTATGTTAATTATATTAACAAAGCTACAGATAACTATATAAGAAACAAATATACGTTAACCTATTTAATGTTTTCAAAAATCTTGAATTATAACCTTGGTCTATCTGACTTGAGTTCTCTTGTGTCATTTAGCATGGCTGCTTGAAACATCATTTAAGACACCAGACAGAACAATCGAAGTTAGTGGTAATCTCTGAAATTACTAATACAAGGGTGAAGATATAGGAAAATGTGTTCAGTTGTTTGGGAAGTTGTTCTTTTCAGTTTAAAAAGTTACTGTTAGGCTCATTATTAAGCATTATTATGCTTTAGATCACAAGTGGCATACACAAGGCCCACAGGCCGAATCCGACCCTCCACCTTGTTTTATCTGGCCTGGCACCTTGTTTCTATGCAGCGGGCAGCACTGAGCTCTTGCTTAGCTGTTCAGGAGTAGTTACATTTATGCAGTCCTAAAGTTACATTCGGCCCTTTGAAGGCAACCGCGAGGCTGATATGGCCCCCGGTGAAGATGAGTTTGGCACCCCTGCTTTAGATTATAATTATTATTTATTAATAATTATAGAAACTAAGATATCACTTAAATAAAATGTTAAGACAGACCCTGTGTTTTACAGATATGGTTACTGACTTAATATGGGCATCATGTCAAATTTGATCTTATTATATAAAAAACTTTTCTTCTTGAAGAATCTTTTCAGGATCAGAATTCTGTAATGGGTCTCTCTCTCTCTCTCTCTAACTTCTATTATACCTTATTGGCCAACTGATTTTATTGCCAAATCTATCTGCAAGGGAGGCCGAGTAGAAATCTGCCCATCTAAAAAGTGGAATTCTGTGTTAAGGCGGGAGAGTCTGAGCTTTGGGAGGCAACTAGCAGATCCTGCCACTGATTTTGATTACAGAGGCTACAGTTCTTATTGCATCAAAGCTCAGTCCACCGATTAGCCATGTAACCTTGAACTTAACCTACACAAATTTTACTTTTTTAGCTTGTAAAGTGAGTCTTGGGCCAGGTGACTGAAATGGTGGGGAGGTCCTTGAAGGTAGAATAAGTGGAACTGCCAGTTGATGGTTAAAACCTCTATTTCCACATACACTGAAGTAGAGGTTGCTCTTTTGTAGTATTTCCTTCACTAATTCTCCCATTCATCCAGCCCTGAATGTGCAAATAGGTTAGTATAGAAATTATATCCCATTATTGTCCTATTTCTCTTCCCTCATAGGGATGGCACTTTTAAAGTATTTAATCAGTAGCAGTAAAAATATCAACTAAAATTTGAAAAATGCTATATTTTTTAGAAATTACTGCTGATGTTTAAAGTAGGGTCTCTGTTCCCAATTCTGACTTTAATTTTTCCTCAGAAAAAATAAAGTTTAGATGTGCACAGCTTCTGAGGTATATAATATAGTATATATAGTTTTGTCAGAGACATCATCTCTTTCAGCTAAGCAACAGAACGATGTTAACAAATATTGAGAATTACGTTTAGCTCTTTAAAGGGAGAAGATACATAAGAACAAATATTTTATTATTATTTTTAATAAGTGTTTTTTTATTATTATTATTATATTTAATTCTCATCTGGTGCTGTTTACTGATTTTAGGGAGAGGGAAAGGTAGAGAGAGAAAACATCAATATGAGAGAAACATCCATCTGTTGTCTCCTGTGCGCGCCATGATCAGGGGTTGAACCCACAGCCTAGGTATGTGCCCTGACCGGGGGTTGAACCTGCAACCATTTGGTGTATGGGATGGCAATCCAACCAACAGGGCTATATGTTATGTGATTTAAAGAGCTTTTTTAAAAGGAAAAAAAAAATCATAGTCCTGAGATTTATTTTACATTTTTGCATTAAACCACATAATATTCCATAAGATTGACGTCGTCTATGAAATCCCATATTCTAACTGGAAATCACCCACACCTAATCCAGCTTAAGCTATTATCACTGCTGTGTACGGCTCTGGTGGTTAACACCACATGCAACCGCAGGTAAGGTGTGAGTAGTAACCTATATGAAGGCACTTTATGGACCAATTTTATCCTCTGTTATAAAGTAAATTGGACTCTAGGGACTTGTGTGTTTATTAATTCAGTTTCCCTTACTTGCTCATAAAAAATAAATCTATCCTTTTTAAAACAATCTCCAGATATAAAATTCAAAAGTAAGACATCTTTTTAGATCTTAGTCTTTTATTTTTCATTTTAAGAAAGAGTCTCAAAATTACAAGAACTTCCAAAATTTCAAAAAATTAAATATAGATGTTAGCACAATTTGAGGTAATACCATATATGCTATTCAATTTTCATTAAATAAATCCTTTTATAAAAATAATTATATCATTTAGGGTCTAGCCTGGAGGCAAAAAACACACATTAATCCAAACATGTGAAGTTTATTATAAAGAATTGACTAGTAACCAGGGATTAACTATAAGAGGTAAAGAGAATTCCAAGGAACACAGAAATATCTGATAAAGCAGCAGGTGACCCTGGCTAAGGCAAAGTGCCCGAGGAAGGAGCGCATTTGAAGAGAGCGAGCTATATGGCCCACTGGGCAGTGCTGAAGCCTGCTGAGGTGCTGCGGGCTGGCGAGCAGAAAGCATTCTGCTGGGATGCTAGGAAAGCTCCCTGGGAATCAGCTCAGTCACAAGGGGAACCCTCTAGATAGCTGCCTGCCAGGGACCTGTCAGACTCTAGGATACTTGCTGGAGCAGCAGCCAAAATTACTTGGAGGTTGGTAGGAATACAGACTGGTGAAGCCACTGTAGAAAACAGTATGGAATTTCCTCAAAAAATTAAAAATGGAACTGCCTTTTGATCCAGTGATCCCACTTCTCGGAATATATATGAAGAAACACAAAACACTAATTTGAAAGAACATAAACACCTTTATGTTCATTGCAGTATTATTTACATACACCAGGATCTGTAAATACTCTGATTACCCACCAGTAGATGAGTGGATAAAAACTATAATACATTCACACAATGGAATACTACTTGGCCGTAAAAAGGAGGGATTCTTGCCTTTTGTGACAGCATGGATGAACCTGGAGATTATGATGCTAAATTAAATAAGCCAGTTAGAGAAAGGCAAATACCATATTATCTCACTTATATGTGAAATCTAATAAACAAAAATAAAATGACCAACAAGAAGAAGTGACCAACAAAGTACAAACAGAGGCATGGATACATGGAACAGACAGACAACTGTCAGAGCGGAGGCGGGGTGGGGTTCCCTTTTCTCCACATCTTTGCCAAAGCTTGTTGCTTGTTGGTTTATGGACAATAGCCATTTTGACAGGCGCGAGGTGATATCTCATGGTGGTTTGAATTTGCATCTCTCTGATGTTTAGTGATGTTGAGCATTTTTTCATATTAACGCTTGTTTATATCAGCTCTTGTACTATGGTATAATTGGTCATTTTGCTTAAGAACCTACTAATGCCCGGCTGGTGTGGCTCAGTGGATTGAGCGTGGGCTGGGAACCAGAAGGTCCTGGTTCGATTCCCAGTTGGGGCACATGCCTGGGTTGCAGGCCAGGTCCCCAGTGAGGGCCATGTGAGAGGCAACCATACATTGTTCTTTCTCCCTCCCTTCTCCTCTCTCTGAAAATAAATAAATAAAATCTTAAAAAAAAAAAAAAAGAACCTACTAATGACATTAAGTGAGAATTTACTGTATAGCCGACGCTCACAGAGCTTTACATTCAGGTTGAGCAAGTCAAACAATAAGCAAACAAATGAGTAATAATTCAGGTATTAGAAGTGCTATTATTATGACAAAACACAAAGCAGGGTAAGAAGATAGAAAATAATGTAGGTGGCACAGAGACCTGAACAAAGCTGTCTCAACTTCTAAAACAGAATAGTCAAATAGACAATGGCTTTTAGCAAATTCAATATATTTTCTAATGATATCATATACTTTGTATTTGTATTAATGTTTTTATGGAAAAGAATACTTTTGTATCCCTTTAGCAATCAAGGTTGAATAGTGCCACAGTCTCTTCTCCCATTTCATTTTTATAAAGGGACCCAAGTTTACTAAGTTTTGTTTGTAAATGTTTCAGTTGCTCATACATTAAGAAACTAGGCACATGTAGCTTGCAGGAATCCTGCTTACGATGGACACAAACTATTTTCAAAACTCAGATTGACCACATATTTTGACAAGTTTCAACTAGTTACTGTATTTCTGGTTGCTTGAATATTACACATTTCCTAAAGGCAATGTTGAAAATGCTGAAAATCATTCAACAGTTAGTGCCCACATAAGATGATATTTCAGCACTGGGATATCCCTTAATTATATGCGCTTCCACTGTATGTGTAAATAGGGAATAAAAGTTGCTGAAATGCCACTGACAATGGCCGTTGGAATTTTGCACTTTAGAAACTATATGCACGGAAAGGGAGTTGAACATTTGATGGTGAATGCGCAATCAGGCTATTTCCTGGCAAATATAGCTAACTTTAAGGTCAGTATAACTGATAGCACTGTAAAACTAAAACAACTTTGTCTTAAATAGGAAATGTAGCCACAGACATGAAGTTGAGTTTGGAAGTTAAAAGGAAAACAGTAAATCTTATGATTATTTTTGAAATGTCATCACATTTTAATTTGATTTCAATCAGACTTTTGTCGTATGATTTCAGAATTTAGGACTAATCTTTATCTCCCTATAACTTATCATTCATCTTTCCATAACATTTTTGATTTGTAACTTTGTTAATCAATGTAAACTGAGTTGCATTAACATTTTGATTCATCAAAGATTTTGCTCTTTTGAAGGAGATTGTATTAAAACTCTGTTATTAATTGAAACAATATTTTTTCTTTAAAATAACTCATTGCTTATTAAAATCACTTTGTTGAATTGGTATTTAACACCATATAAATGAATATATATATCTCGTGAACTTAGTTGAAATTGCAATGCAAATGCAGATCTTTTAATATGTTTATAATGTTGCTTATATCTCTATTTTAGAGAGACATTTTGTCATTAACTCACCACACTATTTGTAAGAGAGTTAAACTGTGAAAGCAAATTACTGCAAAATTCAAAACATTGAATTCTGGGAATAATAACTTTAAAATTCTAAAGTTTTGTATATCTTTTAAATTACGTGAGCATAAAAATTGAGCTAATGCATCTGAGTGATTACCTATGATGATTAAAAAACCCCCAAAACTCAGACAAAATAATATTGCGTCCACTGATTAAAAAGGAAATACATGTACAGTCTAATAAAAAGAGTAAAGAGGTTACCAGAAAACTGCCAATTACAATTTTTTTCTTGTGTCCCGTCCTAATAAGTTTGTAGTTAGTTTTCTAAGCAAATCAGGTGATCATTAAATGTGGCTGGAGGATTCCTGGAAACACCCAATTGCTGTCCTCCTAGAAATCTTTGCCCTCAGTTGCATGATAAGGGATAACCGCTGGGGCAGGGAATTATGTTGGCCACATTAAAGGAAAAAAATGTTGTAAAGAGCAATGAATGAAAAGGGACAAAAGTTTTAAACAAGTTCTTTATCTCCTTTTAGTCCTCAGATACCTGGTGTTGAATAGCCAGATCATTTTATTATTGCAAATGCCATGGCTGTAATCTTTTATTGCTTGCAGTATGGGCCTACAGCATTAAGTTAGTATAAAATTACATATAGTTTAATATATCTGTACAACACCTTTAAACAAGCTTCTCTAGGCAAGAAGGTTATCCGTCTTATAAATCTATTATTCCATTGTACATCTTGATAGCCTAGCATTGCTCCTAGCCATGTTTAAGCATTAAATAGTGCATTATTATTTCACATAAATCAACCAGAGATGTGTGAATTCATAAATTTTGCATTTGCACAGACAGTATTTTAAACGTTTTACTGCTTCGTGGGAACTCAGAGCATAGGCCTGTACACAAATCAGGACCTGAGAAATTTCAATAAAATTTAATATCACAATTACATCTTTTCAAAGTCAATGCATGCATATTTTAGAAGTATTTTAACTGAGTCCAAAATAAAACTCAAATGTGAAGGGCGGCTTGCTTTTCTTGCTGGAGTTTAGTCAGCTATTTTCATAATAAGCTAATGAGCACTTGGGTTTTTATTCTTTAAAGGCAAATGATATAAAGAGAGTAAGGCCTTATAGAAATTAATATTAAAATATATCAAAATCAGAAATCTTGGTGTCTTTATTTAATGTGATACAGATAGAAATTAGTGCAGAATTGATAAGCTTGCATTACAGTGAATATATAGCTTTATTGCTTGAGCTTGAAATAAATGCTAAAAAGTCACAATTTAGGTTATAAGTTACATGAGGGTAAGAAGACTTTTCTAGGGATTTCTAGGTGATTCTAAGTTGAAGAATTATATTCTTTTTCTTATTTCTAGGCATTTTGTGGGTGGTAATGTCTACTATACATTTAAAATTTTTCCCCAAAATGTTTCTTTTAAGGTTTTTCTCAGTAGAAAATGTCTAAAAAATTAACGCACAGGAGTTGTACAACAGTTTTGGGGAAGACTTCTGCTTTAGCATGTGTGTAGTGAAAATTACATTCCCATTGAAATAATTCCTAATGCATACAATTAAGTGAAAAAATGCCACACTAATTTTAAAATGACAAATTTATCATCTAGAAATAGGAGATGTAGAAAGATAAATTGCTGAACATAGACTTTGCTTCCAATTGTCAAATTCTGGGCAGAAAGCTGATAGGAAAGGAGAAAAGAAAAAAAAAATCATGAAATATTTTTGGGGATTGTTCTTAACCGAGATGCTTTTTAGAGTTACCAGTAAGTGATTCCTAGGGGAATAAGTAAAAAAGCATAGATAAAAATAGTATCCTACCATGGACACTACTTTTTGTAGTGAGTGATTTTCTCATGATGAGGATTTATAACACTAGAAAACCAGTTTCTGTTTTCATTTATAAACTTTAGGTATTTTCTCTGCCATTCTGAATTTTGCCCTTTCTTTCTTGATGGACTAAAAAGTTCAAACTTAAGGTTAACAATACAAGAAGATCATTGTTTAGACATCAGTCTCTTTAGAGTGACAAGGAAAAGACAAGACACAGTGAGTCTTTAGAACCTACAGCTACTCAAAGCAATGCCAAGCATTTCCATACCCAGGCAGGCCTTAGAATGTTATAAAGAAAGCAGATCTAGTTACCATGCTTAAAAAACTAATGGAAGCTTCTCTCTTACTCTGATGAATGTTGAAAATGGAGTGGCTTAAATAAAAAACCCACTTCCTTTATTATGATGTTTTACTATTAAGCATTCATTGGTGTGGGGTTCATTTAGTTTTTGATGGTATAGCTACTCCTAGTTTGTTTTTTTGTGTGTGTGTGCGAAAGTTTCATCTTATTGCCTGGGTCTAGACTATCAAGGATATAAGGGGGGAAAATGATTCATTATAGAAATTACATTTTGTGAGCTAAGCCAGAAGGCACTGTCTTTACTTTAGCTCTTGTATAAGCAAGAAATAGTGTTATGTATATATCTTAGTGTATATAATGTTTACTTAGCAATATATATATTTATACCACACAAGTGGCCCACACTACCATTATGAAAATCCCTCTATTTTTCAAAAGCTGAGGAAGGACCAAGCATAAACATACATGTTTGAAAATTCTCAGTGTGTCAGCACCATTTACATAAATATATGTATCTTTTTTCATAACATTAACTTTACTGGTTAGAGGGGAAATTAGAAGAAAGATAGATAATAAATATGTTTAATTCTAAAACATAATGAATTTGCTTCATCCCTTTTAAAAATATCTGGTTGCAAACATGGATGTTTCCATTTTAAATAATGGATTTTTTTTGTTTACTCAACTCACAGATTCTGTTTCCATTGGATAAACCACAGTTAAATGTTTAAAATAAACTTTAGCACTGAAGGTATTTTGTGTTTTATTCTTTTGTATTTTATTGTTCTATCCCTCTGTTTGCATGATCATTAATTCACCTCAAAGAAAATGTTCAGGTTTGAAGAGAAATCAAGATGGTGGGTTAAAAACAAATAAAAAATTGGTTTTAATTTTCATAAGTTTGGCTCTATTTTGTTAAACATGTTCATTAAAGATTTATTTTAAGCTGTTTTAATGAAAAGCCCACTCTTTTATACTATTCATCTCCTCAAATGAGCAATATACAGGGTTCAGCACAAATAACAACCCTTTTTTATTACATAAAAATCTTTTAATACAAAATCATAAGCATATAATTCTGTAACATAACAGTATCACAGTCAAGTACACCACATGACATTTTAGGTGAAGTGTTTGAATTGCTGTCCATCTCGTTCATTCACATGCCCTACCAACCATGCTCAATGGTGTTATTTCTGTTGGGCCCTGTTTAATACGCCTTATAATTTTATTAAACTCTGTGTAGCTAGGTAATAGTAATATAATGCCTTGTATTAAAAGCAAAGTACCATATTTTATAAATAAAACTGACTACCATAATAAGGTATGAAATATAGTTTTTATTTTCTTTTTATGGTGAGCTGTCACTGACCTATTTCTATCTACTGAGGAAAGTGCAAGCTTTAGTGTCATGGAATCCTGATCATAGAAAAGACTATTATTGAAATCTTCTAGTCAGACATGCTTTGGAACTTCCGTTCCAAAGACTGATGGTTGGCAAGTATGTACCCTTCCAGTGAACATGGCCCAGTGCCACACCATCCCTGTGACCAGAGGATTACAGCACGTAAGAAGTGATGGATGTCAGGACTTCCGGCAAGATGGCGGCGTAAGTGGACACACCGTACCTCCGCACACAACCAAACGAGGAAAAAACAGCAATTTAATTAAACAAAAACAGCCAGATCTGACAGAAAATCAAACTGAAAGGAAGTCCGACAACCAAGGAGTTAAAGAAGACACTTACATCCAGTCTGGTAAGCGGGGAGGAGCCGGGCGGAGAGAGAGCGTGCGGCCACTCTGCAGCAAGCTGGGTGGTGAGCGCATGGCCAGACCACGGTTTGTGGAGCGGTTCTGGCAACGCTGCAGCACGCCGAGAGGGGTGTGCCTGACCAAAACGCGGCCAGCGCCTGGCCCACCCGGAACCAGCGGGGCCGAGACTGATGGAACAGGCGGATCCTAATTCGCGTGCAGACAAACCAAGAGAAAAAGCAGGGCACAACTCATCAAAGCGGGGAAATAAAACCTCAAACTACCAATTGAAAACACCTGTGGGAGGTGAGCCAGAGGGAGGAACTCCCGGCCTCACAGGAGAGTTCACTGGGGAGACCCACGGGGGCTTGGAACTGTGCGGGCCGCCCACCGACCCAGGAGCGACCCCGGAGCCAGTGCAGAGGGGCTCAACTTGCTTATGGGAAGCGGTGTGGGTGCGGAGCAGGCACCATCGTGATCTCAGATCCCGCCCCCACAGGTGCATCACAACACAACCACGAGGGTTACCCCGCCCCCACAGACAGCGTCACAAAATAGTGACATGAGTTGACCCACCCTGGTGAACACCTAAGGCTCCGCCCCTTAAAGTAACAGGCGCACCAGGGGGGAAAAATGGCCCAAATGAAAGAACAGATCGAAGCTCCAGAACTAACTGACCAAGAGATAGCCAACTTATCAGATGCACAGTTTAAAACACTGGTAATCAGGTTAGCCACAGAATTCGAAGAAAAATTATCGCAATTACTTGAACAAATGAGGTAATTACTTGAACACATGAGGAGAGATCTGCAGGGAACCAATAGGGATAAGAAGGAAATTGGGACTCAAATCAACGGAGTGGACCAGCAGAAAGAAAAAAAACATCCAAACAGAAAAGAATGAAGAAACAAGAATTCAAAAAAATGGAGGAGGGGCTCAGAAACCTCCAGGACATCTATAAACGGCCCAACATATGGATCATAGGGCTGCCAAAAGGAGAAGAGGAAGACCAAGAGATTGAAAACTTATTTGAACAAATAATGATGGAGAACTTCCCCAAGCTGGTGAAGGAAATAGACTTTCGGGAAGTCCAGGAAGCTCAGAGAGTCCCAAAGAGGTTGGACCCAAAGAGGAACACACCAAGACACATCACAATTACATTACCCAAGATTAAAAATAAGGAAAGGATCCTTATGTGTATGGCCTATGGACAAAACTAAAGGGTGGGGAAAAGGGGGGTAAGGTCTGGAGGGGAAGAAAGGGGGGAAAATGGGACAACTGTAATAGCATAATCAATTAAAAAAATTAAAAAAAAAAGAAGTGATGGATGTCAATTCTGAGCTAAACCACTTCAATGGATAAAGGTGCCCCTTCACCCACTTCTTCCACCTCAACCTGACGGGGGAGGATTCTGAGGCCTTTGGAGAACGCAGAACCATGAGACAGAAGTCATGAATGACTACAAACGCTGACAAGGTTTAAAATTTGTTTGTTACATCATCTGGCATTATGATGCAAACTAATACGTACAATGTAAAATCTTGGGAAACTTACTTAGTGGGGAGGCAGTCATGGTTTTTTTTCTTATCATATTGTTTCATATGTAGTTAGAGTTCGTAGTATAAAATGAATTTATTATAAGGAGGCGCACCTCAAAGAGTTGCCAGGAACATCAAATGAAACAACATAATGATGAAGTGTTTTATAGATGCTAAACAAATGTACAAAATTAGCCATAATTTTTAGTATATTCTGGGACATTATAAGAAATTACTTATAGGTCTTATTTACTTAAACCTAAGTTCACCAGTATAAAAGAAATCTCATTAATACCATACTTTGAATTTCTTTTTTCTAAGTTATTGATCACAGCACCTCCCTCTGTTGTGAAGAGTAAGCAATGTACTATGTCTTTTTCACTGTTTAACTATTTTTATGGGTGACTATTTAATGTCAGGCAATGTACTAGATTTTGTTATTTTATCATTCTTTCCTTTTTTTCACACGAAGACATTTAGGCTCAAAAAGATTAAGTGAATTGCCCAGGGTCACATAACCAGTAAATGCTACAGTTGTGATTCAAACCTGGTTCAGTTTGACTTCAATAACATCAATAATACCACACTATATCCTCACCCACATAGTGATGAATGTAGTTTGCTCCTCGAATTCAAAGGAATAAAAACATCAAAGACCCTGTCTTAACCCAGGTTCTTCAGAAAACAGAACCTGAGGCAAGGATTACAGTGCTGCTGTCTGATTGAAAGATACATGCTTAGAGCAAAGAGGTGAGGTGGGAGTGAGCGGTGGGGAGAGAAAGGAAGCAAAGAGTGATGGGAAGCAGATGGATGTGCTGTGTCACGGCACTGCTCTTGCTTCGGAGCAAGCCACAGAGATCCTGCACACTGGTTGTCTTGTGTGTCTATCTAGCACGAGAGGTATCTCCAGACAGCTTTTGGGGAGAATCCATGTCACCGAGTAGTTGTGGAAATGAAGAAGAGCGGGATTGTAGCTGCCTGCATGGGTGGTCTCCTCCCACTCTCATTTCCTATTGTTCAAGGTTCTTTGTTAAGGCAGAACTGACTTCTCTGTCCTTTCCGTTGCATCGTTTGGCCCATTGATGGTCATTCGGGATGCCAGATCACACCCTGAGCATGGTAGGTGTTTCATCCAGGTCTGGAAGGGACTTTAGAGGCTGCATGGTGAAAGCTGAAGGGTTGGCCCACCACATTCTGGGCTGATCCCTGAAAGGCCCAGGCATCAATGTTGCAGGGCATGATTGGAGGAAGCTGATGAGGGTTTTGAAGGCAGAGACCAGAAAGGAAATAGAAAACATGAGACGTGTATCTGATATAGAGCCTACAAATGATTCATTCAGCTAATATTTATTAAATACCAACTATGTGCTGGGCACTTTTCTAGGTGATGGAGAAGCGGCAATAAAAGAAAAAAAAAAACCCTCTGCCTTCATGAAGCATATATTCTAGCTGGGGACAAAGAAGAAATTAGATAAGTAAGTATAATATATGGTATGTTGGAGGAAGATGAAGCAAGAAATGTGTATATGAAGTGTTTGTAAGCAGAGTAATAAGAAAGTTCTTACTGAGAAGATGACATTTGAATAAAGAACTTAAAGTAGTGAGGAGTAACAATGACCATATCTGAGCATGCGCAAATGCAAAGGCCCTGATTCTGGAATGTATCGGTATACTTAAGCAGGAGCAAGGAGGTGAGTGGGCTAGAGAGGAGTGAGAGGTGAGGAGAATAATGTGAGACCTAGGTCATGTTGGGTCACATGGGTCATTGTAAGGACTTGCTGATTAGTTAAATGCTTTTGCCTGGTTGATGTGCTAGTTCATTATAACAGCACTGAAAGATAGGTAGCCTCATTTCCATTTTGTGAATGAGCAAACTAAGCCTCACAATTGTCAGGTGAATTGCCTAAAATCAAAGCAAGTAAAAACTCACAAAAAATTACAAGAATATTCATTTCTTAGGAGGAGTAAACACACCTGAGTTAAGAAAATCCACTTCAGTTCCATGTAGCTTTCCGAATTAAAATGCCTAAATATTATCAAACAGAATAATAGCAGGCTATGCCTTCCAGAAATAGCTGTTATTATTCATTCCTTAAAACGAGCCTCTAAGGTAGGCACTATAATTTTTTCTACTTTGCAGGCGAGAAAACAGGTATTTTAGTCACTTATTCAAAGTGACACAATTGGAAAGTGGTGAATCAAGAACTGAACAGATGCGTTCCGTTTTTAGAGGCTGTGCTAATGCTTAGGATAACACATTACGTCTACAAATGCTTTTGTTCCGTTGTTACACGTAATTTTTTCCCTCAGATTTCTTCCTAATCATTCTTCTTCAATTTTGAGAGAAACCATAGCATTCCTTGTCTTTTTCAGACAATTCCTTTAGTGGTTTATTATAATTTTTCTATTTTGAAGAAAATATAGTAATAATGAACAACTTTTAATACTTCCTTATCTATTTTTATGATATCTCTATGATTGTACCAAATTCTTTTCATTAATTTTTCCCAACATTGCTGATTTTCTCTCTTCTTTTCTACAGGATTATATCATTTTAAAAAAGTTCAGCATGTAGCAGTGAATAGGAAACTCTGTTTATCTTCATGTGAATTCATTTTTTTTTGGCCTTTGTTTTGAGTAATACTTTGGTTAGGTATAGAATTTTATGTTGGCAGCTCTATCTCTCTTGTTTTCTGGTGTCTATTTTTGTTGATGAGAATATTGCTTATCTTTCAATTTTTTTTGTTTCTGTTTTCATACCTTATTTTTAGGTTTTCCTTTTGGTTTTAAAATTCTACAATTTTATTAGAATGTGTTTTGATGTAGAGTTAAAATCAATTTACCTGTTCAGGTTTCTATTTTTTTTCCCTTATATAAAGGTTTATTTCTTCCTCGGCTTTGGAAAATTCAGTTATTTCTTCTTTAAATATTTTCTTTCCTTTATTTCTATAATTCTTGATTTCTGGAACTCCTGTTAATAATATATTATTAGAATTTCCTTTTCTACTTTTTAAGTCTCTTAACTTTCTTTTTATATTGTCCACATTTCATCTTTCTGATGTATCTTCCAGTCCATTAATTCCTTTTGTCTGTATCTAACCTGCAATTAACCCATATTTGAGTATTTGAAAAGTCATATTTATTAAGCTAAAATTTATATATCACAGAACACCTACATTTTAATTATAAAGCTTAATGAGTTTTGAGAAATGTATGCTGTATACCTGTGTAGCCATCACTCCACTAGTCAAGGTATAAAATATGTTTGTTATTCTATTAAGTTCCCTTTGCTCATTTGCCATGAATTCATGTACCATCTATCTCAGAAACAACTTATTTCACAATAAATTGGCTTTTCCTGTTGCAAAACTTCACAAATATATAAATATATAGTATTAATATTCTTGTAGCTAGCTCCTTTTAACACAAGATTTGTATTCGAGGTTCATCCATGTTATAGTTATCAAAAATTTATTCTATTTTAATGCTGTATGACACTCCATTTTATGAATATACTAAAATTTGAATGATGAATGTCTGATTTTACTTTTCTACATAATTTTTTTCTTCTAAAACCATGTAACAAAGTAGAAGTCTAAATTAAACCATACACAAACCACACTTTTTTTTATCCTCCCCTGAGGACATGCTTACTGATTTTAGAGAGAGGAACAGAGAGAGGGAGAGAGAGAAAGAGAAACATCGATGTGAGAAACATTGTCGGTTGCTTCCCAGCTGAGCCACACTGACCAGGGCCTTGAACCATACTTTAAACATTATGTGATACTTAAGTAGAATAATAAATCAAATGATAGAACGTTCCTTTTGTCTGATACTGCGAGTATGTTTAGAGAGGGAGAGAAGACTTAACAGCCTTTATAAAAAGGATAGGTGAGTGAGGACATGTAGATCAAACACGTAAGTCACTCCCATAAGAAAGAAGTCCAAGCATAAGAGCCACAGCCCTACACACAGAGCTGGAATTTGGCCGTATACCACACTGTCTCCAGGGAAGGGGCGTGAAAACAAGGGGAGCCACATAGAGTGTCCTTGAGGAAATGTTGCTCTGAAGGGAAACCCCATGGAGAGGGAAGATGTAGTGCCCGCTGGAAGTGTGACAGTGGAGGTGAAGAGGGAAATAAGGTCAGGAATTACGGATTTTGTTGGGAAAAAAAAGAAAAATGGTAATACTTTCACTTACTCCTTATCATTATTCATTAAAATATCCATATTTTATTAAAGTAACAGAAGAGGGCACTCTTGAACTAGTAACCTGTCCATGAATAGAATATGAATACAAAAATTTCACATTTATATAAAACTACTATAAGGAGAAATGAGAAAATCTGAATTCAATAATTTCAGCTGTCAAATATACTCCCCCTTCTAAACAACCACAAAGCAGAAAAGTGTAACACAATACCTCAAACTAAAATAAATATTTTCTAAGCATTTGGAGGTAATAAAAAATATACCTTGATTCAAAAGTTTAAAATATAATAACATAAATGCATAAAAATCAAGATAAAATTGTGCAAAAGCTGACTGAGTTCAGGAATAAAAGAAAGACTTCATTACAAGGTATACAGGGAGAATAGATTCAAATAAATATTTAAAATTAAAAATATTGCTCCCAACCTAACAGTGACAGAAAACTAGATAAGTTATAAAATTTCCCAAGTCTTGGGACTATTCTGTGAAGGCAGCTAGTACAGGAAGTGGTGACGTGAGAGAACAAATATAGTAGCTGAGCTGGCTGAAGGCAGAATTAAACAACAAGAACAGTACTGTGTGGTTGGGGTGAGTGGGAGATACGAAACGCTGCTTTGCCCAGGTCTCTCCTGCTGCACCTGTGCTCATGCCATTGGAGACCTGCTACTTCTGAAGGAGGAGAAGTTGCGATCTAACATACCACGGACAAATATAAGAATTCTGCTACTATGAAGAGTGAAGGGAAATCCCACCTCTAAGACCCTGGCACCCAGAGAATTCCTCTACTTCCCTCAGATAGTCTACAGTCACAAACGACAGGAGCTGGGGATGTGCAGAGGGTGGTGAAAGAGCAACTGTACAGTGGAGGGTGTGCGGGGATGGCTGAGAGCTGAGATGGAACAGAGACACTAAGGAAAACCTCCGACAACCTAAGCCCTACCCAAGTACAAGGCAGTGGTAATCCATCACTAGAAGAACTGAAACACACTGCACAAGAGACATAACCATAGCAACATCAAAACCTAAATCTTGTTCAACTTTTTACTAGTTTTTCTCCGTTCCTGACACTAATGACATAAGCCATTAATGACTAGTTCCTTATTTCAAAAGAATAAATATAATAAGTGATACTTACTTAATTTTGCACCATTCTGCATATAATGTTCTACCTACTATGTCTCTAGTATTCTATACATAATGTTTACTGAGAAGTTGTAATGTTCAAAGAAAGCAAAGCAAAATAATGTCAACAGACAAAAAAATCACAAGACCTAAACCCAGATTATTGACATGCTGAAACTATTAGAAATTAAAAAAAAACTATGATTATTAAGTTAAAGAATATAACAGAAAAGGTGAACCACATGTAAAAACAGATGGCAAATTTTAGCAGAGCACCAGAAACTATAATAATATAATGAAAAAGAAATCCTAGAATTATATCAGCATCGACATGTGTATACACATTATCAAACATAACTTTAAATAGTTCAGCAAATAAGTTGATATAGCTGAAAAAATTATCAGTGAGAAAAACATCAGAAAACTAACATTTCTTAAAATAGTCAAAACCAACATATATAGAGAAAAAAGTGAGTAAAAAGGAACACAATATCCAGGAGCTGTGTGACAATATCATATGATAACATATATTTAATTAAATCTTAGGCAGGAAAGAGTGAAAGATAGAAAATGAGTAGTGGAAATATTTGAAAAATAGAATCAATATGAATTTTCCAAAAAAAAAAAAAAGAGAAAGATATCAAGCCAAAGATTCAGGAAACTTTAAGAACCCTAAACAAGACACACACACACACATATATATATATAGACATACTTGTTCAATAATAATGAACTGCTTTTAACCAAAGATAAAAATGAAATATTGAAGGAAGCCAGATTTGAAAGATTTACTGCATAAAAAGAAACAAACTACTTCACAGGCCACTTGTCAGAAACTGAGAAATTTATTCTAAAATTTATTATAAAAATGCAAAGAATATGAAATAGTCAAAATATTTTTTGGAAAGGAACAGTGTTGGAGGACTATCGCTACCTGTTCAAAAGACTAACTATAAAATTACAATAATCAAAACAGCATGCTATTTGCAAATGAATAGAAATATAAGTTAACAGAATGAAATAGAAATAGATTCACACATATAATGTCAATTAATCTTTGATTAGGGAATTTAATGGTAAAAGAATATTATTTTTAAAATGTTGTAATTGAATAATTGGACATCCATACAGAACAAAACCCAAAATGAACGAAGAAAACCAAACAGAAAACTTTTACTATAGTTCATGCCAAATACAAAATTAACTTGAAACGTAAAATAGACCTAATGTGAAACTGAGAACTATAAAAATGCACAAGACAGTAATTATAAAACATACAATACTTTTTTGTGGCCTTGAAGTTAAGGAAAGATTTATTAGGCACAAGACTGAAAATCCAAACCAGAAAAAGAAAAAAAATGAAATATATAAGTGAAAGAACAGTCTTCTCCAGAATGTATAAAAAACTTTTACAACTCAAAAATTAGAAAATAAAAAAAGATAATAAAATACAGGCATAAGATTCAAGTGAATGATTCACCACTATTGAGATGCATTGTAAGTATTTATGTGGGAAGATGCTCAACACCTTCTATCATTAGCAAATTACTGCCACAATAAGATGTTGCAACATACCTATTAGAATTGCTAAAATCAAAACAAACAAACAAAAAAGTCTGGCAATGTCAGATGTTAGCACAGAGGGAGATCGACTGTAACACATTATTGGTGTTAATCAAAACGGTATAGTCACTTGGGAAAACTGGCGGTTTCATATAAACTTAAGTATATACTTACCAACAATCAAAAGTTCCAGAACTAGATACTTACAGAAAAGAGAATAATACACACACACGCAGACTGTCATGTAAACACACTTATATCTAAAAAGTAATCCTGGAAACAATCCAGATGTCTATTACCTGGTGAATGTATGAACAGTCTACTGTTCTCATTAATGCATCAACTAAATAGCAAAAGCAATAACCGTTTTTGACATATTCTCTCCTTTATTTTAATAATATAATAGGAAAGAAAGAGAATGATAAGTGAAACAAAAAATTTGTAACTAAATATGAAGCTTAATTTTCTATTTCACTGTTTGTGTAAACATAAGCCATATGTAAAATCTGTAAAATTTGTTTGTAAAATTTGTTAAGAACCTGGAAATCTCTCATGATAAAATACATGGAAACTAAACGGCATCAATTACATGACAGCTACTGGCATTTTATCAGTTAAAAAACTGATTACAGAATGTTAAACCTTTCATGCCATTTCCTGAGTATTGAGTTTTTTAATATATATATTTTTTAAGATTTTATTTATTTATTTTCAGAGAGAGGGGAAGGAGAAAGAGAGGGAGAGAAACAGCAATGCGTGGTTGCCTCTCACATGGCCCCCACCGGGGACCCGGCCTGCAACCCAGGCACGCGCCCCAACCAGGAATCGAACCGGGACTGCTTGGTTCCCAGCCCACGCTCAATCCACTGAGCCACACCAGTCAGGCCTGAGTATTGAGTTTTTTTGTATATTTCTAAAAATTATTGCAACATGTTATAAATCATGTCAAAAAATGCCAATGCTGCAGCCCTATGGAATGACAAAGGACAATTCAGAAGAGACTTACTCTTATGACTATTTCCTTCCAGTACTCCCCAGCAAACACATATTGGCCCATTTGGACAATGACACAGATTTAGATGTGGAGACAGCACCGTGACTGGTGTGGCTCGGTTGGCTGGGCATCGTCCCACGAAGTGAAAGGATGCCAACCAGATCAGGACACATGCCTGGGTTGTGGATTTGGTCCCCTCCAGCTCTGTGTGAGAGGCAACCAATTGATGTCTCTCTTTCACATCAATATTTCTCTCTCTCTCTCTGTCTTCCTCCCTTCACTTTGCTCTAAAAATAAATGAATAAAATCTTTAAAAAATAACTGTGGAAGCAGCAACATGGCTGTCAAAATGTCATCTAGCCCAGGGAAACTGGTCCCTAGAATAGATTTCTTGGCAGAATCTTTGTGGTAGATTCTTTAGGTCAAATCTTTTCCCTATTCCCTTATTTCTTTTGTAATCATCAGCCAATGATATGTTTACTGATTTCAAAGAGAGGAAGGGGAGGGAGACAGAGAGAGACAGACAGACAGACAGACTGATTTGTTGTCTCCCATATACCTATACACGTCTGGACCAGGGATGGAACCTATCATCCTAGTTATGTGCCCTGACCAGAGATGTAACCCACAACATTTTGGTGTATGGGACAATGCTCCAACCAAGTGGGCCACCCTGCCAGGACCTCCCCTATTGCCCTATTTTATAGGATTTTCTTTAAAATTTGCACAAATTAGAAAAATAATTATGATTTCAAGTCATCCCTATTTAAAAATTAGAATACTCTTATTGATCTCACCTTTAACTGGAACATAATCAACAAAAGAAAAAAGCAAAAAAAACATACCCGGAAACATGGAAATTAAGAACAATCTAACACTAGCCAGAGGGGAGGGGGAGGGGCTATGGGGAGAAGGGTTTCCAGGAACCGCTATAGAGGACACAGGGACAGAACCAAGGGGGAGGGTGGAAGAAGGGGAGGGAGGTGGGTTTGGAGGCGGTGGGCGGCAGGGGAGGGGAGAGGATGCAGACAACTGTAATTGAACAACAATAAAGTAATTTTAAAAAATAAATAAAAATAAAAATACTGACAAAAATAAATAAAATAAAAAAATTAGAATACTCTTTATTATTTTAGACATCCTTAAAACTACATTCATATATTAATATGGCTTATTTCACACAACTAGCTAGGATCAGCAATGCTGCAGTTGATCAAGGGGAGATGTTGATAAATTGGAGATCACAGGAGGAATGGATCGTTGCTATGGTGAGAAGATTTGAGTAGCAGGAAAAAGCATATTGAGTATCTACAGAGTGAGTATTGGGATATTGAGGAAGTCATTTGATTTTTCCTCTTTTTTCTTTATTAATATTCTCCATTTCCTGCAAATGTTCTGAAGACACTGATTTGAAATCAGCCAGTAGGAATTCCAGTAAACGACAAGGAATAGGGAGGTAAGGAAAACATCTATGAGCCCCTAGATTCTACAGGAAGGAATGGCGGTTAGATCATGTACTCAACCCTTACAGTGTGTTTTTACCTTACATAATTCTCACAAAAACTCTAAAACATGAGAAATATGAGTTTTATTTTGATTGTAAGCTAAATAAAGCCTGCGTACATGGTAAGCTAGCAATAGCATTTCCCATATAACTGGTGAAGTTGAACATTTTTTCATACATATGTTGACCATTTGCTGTGTTTTTTGAAAAAATATCTTTTTGGGTCCTCTGCCCAATTTTTAGTCAGACAATTTGAATTTTTTAATATATGAGTTCTTTATATATTTTGGATATTAGTCCCTTATCAGAGGTACTGTGTGCGAATCTTTTCTCCCATTTAGCTGGCTGCCTTTTTGCAGTGTTAACGATTTCTTTAGCTGTGCAGAAGCTTTTTAGTTTGTTGTAGTCTTGTTCATTTATTTTTGCATTTACTTCTTATCTTCACTAGTTACAAGAGAAATGCAACTCGAAACCGCAATGAGATACCACCTCACACTTGTTATAAAGGCAATTATCAATAAGACGAGAAAAAACAAGTGTTAGAAGGGATGTGGAGATAAAGAGACCCTTTGTACACTATCAGTAGGAATGTAAATTGGTGCAGCCGCTACAGAAATGCGTATTAAGTTTCCTCAAAAAGTTAAGCATAGCGTTACTACAGGACCCAGTGATCCTTCTTCTGCTATCTACTTGAAAAATTTGAAAACAATTATTTACAAAAATATATGTACCCTATGTTTATAGCAGCATTATTCACAGTAGCTAATACATGGGAAAGAAATTATCCTTTAGTAGATGACTGGGTTAAGATGTTGTGGGAGTGGGTGAGGCAGGGAGAGCAATGGGGGGAAATTGAGACAACTGTCACAGAACAACAATTAAAAAAAGATATTGTGTAACGGAGCAAACAGGGGCCTGTCCATGTGGTTCCTTGGTGAATAACCCAATAAATAGTATTGGAAGGAACGGATCTTTATTTACAATATTCCAACCGTGGGGATCTCAGAGCACTTATTTTCAGAGCCCTCCTTTCCCATGAGACCCAACACTTCCCTTGTTCCCCAAAAGGCTATATGCTAACCCCCCCCAAATTTCCCCATTTCCTTATCTTAAGGCAGCTGCAGGGACAGTTCTCCAGTCTCTCTGGAAGGTACCAAAGTCTCCATTCTCACGCAGCAGCTCTCCCCTTCAGGATCTGGGGTGCGTTGCCATCAGCCTCCATGTACTAGTCCAGGAAAGCATGTGTTGTGTTACACTGGATCATGGCGAAGTCCAGGAAAGGCACGAGTCTCAAATCTAAATAAAGTCTGGGTTTATACAGCAGCAGGTCAGCGTCTCGCAGGGAAGGGTCCTTGGCAGCTTCTGAGTCAGCTAGAGCAGGCACGATCAAAGCAGCATGCCTGCTTTCTTACTAGCTCATGGCAGACCAGCTCCTATAGCCCACGTGGCCCCTGTCTCACTACCAGCAGCCTGCCAGAAGCTACCCTCACGGCTATCTGCATCATGGTTCTCTCATGGCTCTTCTACTGTTTTCCAAACCACACGGCCGAATCCCCTAGTTGCTGCCCACCCCTTCACTGAAATCTTGACCTCGAGCCTCCTGCGTGACCTCATCTCCAACCCCTCCCACAATGGGCTACATCCAGCCAATTCACCAGTATAGTTTACGTTCATGTGGCCACCATCCCCAATCAGGGCAAGAGCTATTCCATGATCTAGCGGGACCTACCTCCCCTGGCTATGTCATGAGTCAGGATACGCCCTTAAAGTCATACCTACGTTGCACCAAAGCTGCAGCACAGCTATTAACACAGCTATTAAACTAGCTACCAAATTGCTATAGATATGCAAAATACATTAATAATGTATAGGATATGGTTATCCTCTCTCCCTCATCCCCCAACTAAGGGCTATGGGGTTTTTCTCCTATATTCCCAGGAACCCCTTGCCCCCCATACCCCATTACAGTTTACATATATACAATGAAATACTACTCAGCCATAAAAAAGATGAAACATTGCCATATGTGATAACATGGATGGATCTTTTAAAAACAATTTTGTAAAGATTTTATTTATTTATTTTCGGAGAGAGAGGAAGAGAGGGAGAAAGAGAGGGAGAGAAACATCAATATATGGTTGCCTCTCATGTGCCCCCTACTCGGGACCTGGCCTGCAGCCCAAGCATATACCCTGACTGGGAATCAAACTGGTGACCCTTTGGTTTGCAGGCCTATGCTCAATCCACTGAGCAACACCAGCCAGGGCTAACATGGATAGATCTTGAGAGTATCATGATAAGTGAAATAAGTCAGATGGAATAGGACAAGAACCATATAATTTCACTCATATGTGGGATATAAAACAAAAAACAACAAGTAAACAAAATCACAGATACAGACAATAGAGTGGTGGTTACCAGAGGGAAAGGGGGTTGGGGAGAGGATGAAGTAGGCAAAGGGGGTCAAATATATGGTGGAAAAAGAAAACTAGACATGGAACAGTGAGCACACAATAGAGTATACAGATGTTGTATTATATAGTTGCACACCTAAAACTTAAATAATGTTATTAACCAGTGCAATCAAAACAAATTTACTTAAAATTTTAAAAGGCAAATACTACAGTGTCGTCCTTCTGGAAGTATGTTTTTGGAGTTAAATTAACAAACAAACCTTTGAAAGAAGAATTATTTATGACTGTCTATAGTTTTATAAAAAACTATATATTTGTGAGTTATATGAAAAATTTAAACAGATTACTTGTGTTATAATTTCCATGGAAGAACGTTTCTTTAATTCTAGCCAGGGAAGAACAGGAAATACTGCAAATGGGACCACACACTCAACACTTGCTTTTCCAGTCATTCTAGCCTTTAAAAATCTTCAAGTTAACAACAGGTAGATAAAAACATTTTCTCCTCCTGTAATTCTTAAGTACCATTCACGGGTAGTTTATAACAATTAAAAATGCCAATCTGTAACTGTACTTATGCGTAGAGTCTTCTGGGATTTCACACCTATTTAATTCACCAATCAGTTAATAAAACTTCCTGGACAGATTTCCCTTAGAAGATGATATATGAAATCATGTTGAAGCTGACTTCTAAATAAGTATGCTACTTGTTTTCTTGACAAACTTTTCAGGGAACCTCAGAAAACTGAAAACTTTGTAAAGAATAGCCTCAGTGTCAAGACAATAGTCTTTTATTGGGATGAATCTAGAAATTATGAGCTATCTAGACTTGCAAAAATTTAATATCTTTGAGATGCAAATAGATAATTTAAAAGTATCTTTTCATAGAATAAATACTGATGTTGTATATTAGAAACTAGGATATAATTTCCCAGACTTTTGTATTGAAAACTATAGTGCTTACTTAATCCTGAAAATATACATGGTTTTGGAGTCATATCTCTATCCATATTCTATGAGGGAGAAAAAAAAGTACTCCATACTTTGGAAGGTAGTGAAATCACATAATTATTTTTTATCAAAACAGCCTTCATTATCCCCCTAATTTTAATAACATCCAGGAATTTGATGGCATTTCTATAAGGCGTTTTGAAATGGAGTTAATTTGGGGTTAACTGAATATCTTTAAGTAGCCGACTTCAGAGATACAGTGGAGGTTCATCTGTTTTCAGTATGTGAGGACTTGGAGTAGAGATACAATTTTCATCCTCTCAAGAATGTTTACACGGACAGAACTAGGTGGGGTGTACTGCTGTGCACTTGGTTTGTTAACCTCCAGGAGTAAGCAGAAAGCATGAACAACATGATGAGACCTGGGGAAAAATAAATTCAGGCTACAAAGACTGAGAAGTCAAAGATAGCCATGGTAGAGGCCAGAGCCTTGGAAAGCTACAGAACACACCATTTTTCTGAAGGGAAGTTTCCTCACTACCTGTATTGCAGGTGGTGAGGGCCTTGGCAGGTCCACTCTAGATTTGGGGAGATGAAGAAAATGCCCGGAGTTGTAGGGATGCTTGACAGGCCTTCATTCACAGATGGGCGAGCCACACACACTGCAAGTTGAATGCCTGTAGTGGGAAACCCCTACCTGCTTAAGTACTAGATACAAACAAATGTGGCAGAACGCCAAAACAGTTATATAACATAGCGTGATTCTGCAGTTATATAACATAGCCTGATGCGAGCCCACTTCATGTTTTGGGAACTGTTTATCCGACCCAGTCTCAAGGCTATGAGAACACTACTTGTCAGGCCCATTCAAGGTTATGGGAAACTGCTTCCCTTAGTTACCCAGACACCTGGGTGAGGAAGTCAGACTGCCTCCATATACCCTACACTACCACTCTCACTCCTGCACTCTCCAATCTCAATTTTATCTGCATAACAATGAAGCCATTTAATTGGCCTTTTGCACAGGTGTAGTTTGTTTTCAGGGTGGTGATCTTTTATTCTGCCTTTGAAAACTAGTCCTTCATATATGGCCCCTGCGTACTTTACCAGTCTTTTTGGAGCACAGCTTTTTAGCTGTCTACTCTCCAGCCAGTTTTCCCGTAAAAGGCACAGCAACTCTGCCTCAAATGCCCTTCCCTGTCCTCTTCCAGTGATTCCTATCAGCCATAGGATCCATATCAAATGTATCATCTCTAGGATGAGACTTTCCCTAGCTCCTGGACTAGGTCTAATCTCACACATATACCAATATGTATGACCTACTCTACCCCATCATGCACCACTTTGTAGCATCTTTCATAAATGTAATTAATTACTCAGGCAATTATTTACTGTCTGTCTCCTTTGTTAAAACAAGCTTTCCATGGGCAGTGACTATGTCTCTCCTCATTTCTCATCCTAATGTCTGCCACAGTGACTTACCATCATGGCTGCACAGTACGTGTTCATTGAATGAATGAATGAATGAATGAATGAATGAATGAATGAGAGGAATTTCTCCTTGGAAAAGAAGTTCATCTTCATTTATACCAGATGGTAGGGCTATTTCTAGTCTAAAAGGGAAATTTTTTTCATGAGTCCTATGCTCTGCTTATTCTTATACTTTTTATTTCTTCTTAGAATCCTCATCTCTGAACTTTAATTTCTGAAATGCAAATCTGAACAAAGACTAAGACCCTAATACATGCTTAACTATCTTGTATTCATAAGTTATAATTTGTATTTACTGCAGCAAGATCATTCTGAGTCAAGTAGGGTTATTTAAACTACATTTGCCATGATACAAAGGTTAGATAACTAGTAGGCATTTAAAGACATTTAAAAATAATTCTAGACTGTCTATAAGAATTGCTTTTAAAAATCCACCCTTTTTAAAGTATATTTTATTGATCATGCTATTACAGTTGTCCCAATTTTTTCCCCTTCATCCCCCACCTCCCGCGGTGCACCCTCTCACCCTCCAGCACCCCCCCCCCCTTACTTCATGTCCATGGGTCGTACATCTAAGCTCTTTGGCTTCTCCATTTCCCATACTATTCTTAACCTCCCTTGTCTATTTTGTACCTATCATCTATGCTACTTATTCCCTGTACCTTTTCCCCCATTTTTCCCCCTCTCCTTCCCCACTGATAACCTTCCATGTGATCTCTATTTCTGTGATTCTGTTCCTGTTCTAGTTGTTTGCTTAGTTTTTGTTTTTCTTTTTTTTTGGTTCACTTGTTGATAGTTATGAGTTTGCTGTCACTTATTGTTCATAGTTTTTGATCCTCTATTTCTTAGATAAGTCCATTTAGTATGTCATATAAGGAAGGCTTGGTGATGATGAATTCCTTTAACATGCTCTGGCTGGTGTGGTTCAGTGGGTTGAGTGCCAGCCTGCAAACCGAAAGGTCACCAGTTTGATTCCCAGTCAGGGCACTTGCCTGGGTTTCGGGCCAGGTCCCTAGTTGGGGGCATGCGAGAGGTAGTCAATCAGTGTTTCTCTCCATCTCCCTCTCTCTCCTTTCCCCTCTCTCTAAAAATAAATAAGTAAAATCTTAAAAAAAGAATTCACTCTTATAATTCAAGTTTATATATGTAACATTAAATTTATAATTAAGACATTTATTACTAAACTATTTTAAATGTGAATATGTTAAAAAAACAAATGTCTTCAAGAAGACATTTCAAGAAGACAAAGGTGTCCTTAAAGACATTTGTTATTTAATATTGTGGTTTAAAGGTCTTTATAATCCTTTGTTTTCAGTTGCTATTGGTTGTGTATTGATATTGAATAGTTTTCAGACAGAGTTGAAAATTTACATCTTACAATATCAGAAGAAGCAACTGCATTTGTCTCTGGTGGTAAAATTATACGTGTTTTCTAAGTGAAGAAAAAGACCAGCAGTCAGGGAATCAGGAGCCCTGGTGTTTCAGTAGGCGTTGTGCTAACAAGTAGCTGGGTGGCCATGGGTGAGGCAGTTAAGACCTCGTGTACCTCAGTTTCCTCATCTATACAATGCAACATTTTATAGTGTTTCCTAGACTGCGTTGTCCTGGATATTAGCACTATACAATGTTAGTCAGTATTCTATGAAAAAAGTAATTCTGTTTGGAAAAATTGAGAAAATGAAGTTGGTAGGTTTTCTCCCCCTGGTAGAACTTCTCAATACCACTCACATGCAAAAATGTGCTCTGCACCTGCCAGGTTAGGTAGTTTTCAAAGTGATTTGACTGTGGAATTATTCTTAAAGAATTATCTATTAATATAGTTATTGTTAGTCTGTATACTATTTAAACTCTTTTAAAGTTCTAGTAGAAATTAAATTTATGGCTGTAGAAGTCTCTATTCAGTGAAAACAGAAAGAAAGATGAACAATTATAAGGAAAAGATGAGATTTGGATATTAAGGAAAATTTTATGGAGTACTATTATTCCTATATTTGTTAGGTTATGAGAGGGGTTTATATTTCTTGTAGATTGAATCCATCAAATAGAATCTTTTTAACTATATATTTTCTTGATAAGTATTAGATGTACAAAAAATGAAAAAGAAAATACGATGACAGAAAGTATGAGGAAAATAAAACCCATATGGTAGGAAATTTCCTGGGAATGAGGACTTCCTATTCGCCTCGTCCCTGCTTGAGGATGGAAGGTAGAGAGAGCTGTGCTGGCAAACACACCTTCCCTGGATGCACAGTGTCGTTTTTGTGTGCCTAAACACCCTGGTCTGAGCTGACCGTTCTCATTCTAGGACTCCCAGCAGTCAGTGCGAACTGATAAAAACATAGTCCAATGTTAAGTAGATGGTGAAAACAGCCACAAGTCCCATTAGAAATGGAACTTAGAGATTTCACAAAGAGATTCATCCTTGTGCTTAATTACATATTGGGATGAAGAATTAAGTGCTTTTAGTAGTAGCACATTTATTCCCGCTGATTCATCAAATTCGTCAGCTATGAAGGTCCCATCATGTATTTGGGTGTCCCTGGGCTTGGCCGCTGGTTGTCAGTGGTGATTCAGATGGGGGCTAAAGACGTGTTTAGAGTAGACACAGACCTGACTGGGACGCTAGTCAGATCTATTAGGGAAAGTGAAAGGCAGGGATAAAATTAGTCTCTAAAATAAGCACACACACTACAACTTCATTTTGTTTTGAAGTTTTTGTCTAGATTTTTCTTTCATTTCCCTCCAGGAATAGCTTGGCGTACCATTGTACTTCTAATTTAGGTAATTAATCCATGTAAACTTATATCCAAATGAGGCATTCAGGATAACATCCAACTTGGCTCTTAGGTTTTATGACCTGTGACTGGGTAAATTTGACAATTAAATCTTATGAAAATATTGTAATGCTTTGTTGAAGATTATGTATTTCATATATTTGGATACAGAGGATGCAAAGTAAATTCAGGGGACATATATAGCTGTAATTAAATTTAGTGCTATTTTGATTTTGTTTTATCCCAGTCAACAGGATTTAATTTCTAGGTGATTGTAATATAGCAAAAGATTTTATCAATTGTTTTTGACAAAAGTTATTAATTCACTGATCTATACTAAAAAAAGTCATTTGGTCCAGTGAGTTTTCTATTAAAATATGGTGAGTAGTTAGATCAGAAAATGGAAAGTCATCCAAAGCTATGACTTAATAGAAAAAGAAAGGAGAAAGAAATAAAGGCAAAAATATGAAAGGCCAAGTACCAAACATTCCTTTTATCTGAAATATTTTAATAACAATAACCTATTTTGAATATTTCCACTTAAGAGAAACAGTACTTGAAACTTGACTAAAAGCTGTAAAATTCATTTCATAAATCACACATTAAAATCATAATAATCTTCTTGGACAATGACAGACATGTGCGCCAATTCCTTTGAATATTTTCACTGTATTTTTCTAGGACAACCCATATGAAAAATTAATAACATTGCCTTTATGAAAATGCTGTTGATGAATATGACATGTGCTAAACACATCTGAATTCCCTTTTCTTTAATAATGGAGACATTCCTTATTCAGCCCATTTTCTGAAGTTCAAGTGTATAATCCTAAATAAAATTTAAAGCTCATAATAATTTTGAAACAAAAATTTTACGGGGAACTGTTTAAATATTATAATGATATTTTCACTTTTTCAAATTAATCTTTATTGTATTTTTTTCCCATTACCATTTAGTCTCCTGAGGGGAACTTTAGAAAAGAACTCACCACATTAGCTTAATTTGCCTTTGTTAGCACTTGACTAGGCAGTTACTAAACTTTTCATTTCACTGTTTATTAATACTATAAAGTAACTAACCAGATTATTATTTAGTGGGATGAGAAAGCTAATTGTACATACTTCAGGTTACATTATTTTTGGAATAAATTATTCAGATGATCACTCTGATCCTTAATTATGTAGGCTTGGGCAAATAGTTACCTCATTAAATGAAATATAAGCAACACAACAAAGTAAAATTAATTGCACATAGAAAGTTACTTTATGTTTATTTCTGCTGAAAAATAACCTTGCTGGTTTCTGTTACTTGAAATTCAGTCTAACTTTGAAATAAAACTTAATTTTGTATTAAAAAACACATCTCCCTATAGGCTAATTGTGTATAGTGTAAGGGAACTTGATCTTTTTTCATTCTTTAAATTACAACTCATTTATTTAAAGGAGTCCTTGTCAAAAGAAAGCTTTAAGTAGTGAGTTAAAAAAGCAGTGTTAAATAATTGAATTGACTGTGATAAAATTGCCTTTGTTTTAAATAGACTAGTCTGTTTAATGAATTGTGCTTTTACAGGGTGAGATAAATCTAATGCGAACTCAAGTGGTTCCACAGGAAACAGTGACTTTGGATAGATTAGGAGAACATCAAGATGAGGCACTTATAATAATGCAGTTATACTTTATTTTATTAAAATTGTACTCAATTATGAAACAGTTTGTTTCTGCCAGGTTAATAATAATGAACTTAAAATATCACCAAGATCCATCCATACATACCGAACAACTCAGATCACTTGAAGAAGTACTACATTTGTTCTTTTCTTTTCCTCATGTAGAAATAATACCTTGAGGCTTAATTAGGTACACAGCACTTAACTTCCAATATTTAGGAAGATATTCAACTTACAAACTTTCAACATTGGATGAAATTATTTTGGCAATGAGAAAGTGGCAGGAAATTAATTTTGTATCTTAAAGTAAATCTGGCAGGTTTACTTTCCTGTTTAATGTTGGAAAGGGTTTTTAATAACATACTATTAAGGTACCATGCAGTCAGCCTGTGTAGCAATGCGTGCTTATCACTTCAAAAGAGAAATTTAGCTGGAACTATTTGTAGCTCTTGATTATACTTCTCGTGTTGTTAGGTGTTGAAATACATTTTATGTGCTTAAAAACTGAGAGGCAACTTAAAGGAAAAAACTGAACTGAAACAAGTACAAACATAAGGATCTGTTCTCATCAAAAAGGAATCATGAACTAAGACTGTGCATTATGTGCCAGGTTGGTAATTCATTTTCAAATTGGCTAAATGGTGGAAACAAAATTCTTTGTTACATAAGTCAAGGCTGGAAGAAAAAAGTAGGGAGAGATATCATCAGTTCACACATACCATTGAACCATTCCACACTTGAAGAGTTATCTCTCCTTTTTATCTGACCCATGAAGTTCCTATTTTAGTACTTATTATCTGCCGAGTAGCTTAACTTAAGGCAAAATTCCTTTCACAATTCCCATAGAGACTTCCTGCTTGGTATTTGTGTTCTTACTCTGAGGAATTTCTAATGATTACAGTAGGAAATTTTGAAGTCAAATTCAAGTTTAAAATACCTTAGCAGGAAGACTATACTTTCAGGGATCATTTCTATAGTTCATTAAAATACATTAACAGGGATATTAAATTCTGATTTTAAAGTCATAATCTAGTTTGCACTAACAAGCAAAATGGAGTGTTGATATAGCTTAAATAATGCAAGTATATTCTCAAACTTGACATTCATCAATTTTACAATATTTCAAATAAAGATTTTTTAAAATTAAATTTTATATTTTGTATTGCAGAAATTATACATGCTTGGTGTAGAAACTTAAAATGATAGAGAAGAAAGTAAAGAGTACCCATAATTCCATCCATATATCATTCTTTCAGTAACAATTTATTGAGTACCTAGTATGTGAATACATAGTTTGTGCCTTTATGGAGTTTGCGGTCTATTAGAGACAACGGATTGTAAACAGACAGTTACAGAACAACTATATGACTACAAGAGACTTCAATGCTACGAAAACAGAGTCCAGGGTTCTTTGAAAATGCAGGCAGGGGGACCCGTTCTAGACTGAGGGGGAAGAGTGGAGTGCTGCGCGGTCGTGTTTTAATCTGACGTCTGAAGGAGAGCCAGGGCAGGGGGTAGGAAAGGTGAAAGGCAGACTGGCATTCTAGATGGAACTACAAGTGACCTGACCCTGAAGCAGGAAGGCAGATTCCAGGAAAAGATGCCCAAATGACTAGAGAGAAGTGAGTGAAAGAGGAAATTGGAAACTAGGTAGAAACCAGAAACCAGATCACATGGGACATTTTACATCATATTAAGGAACTCAAATAGTATTCTAAGAACAGTTAGTAAAATAAGGCAGTCAGAGATAGACAAGTACCATAAGATTTCACTAGTATGTGGAATCTAATGAAGAAAATAAAAGAACAAATAAGATAGAAACAGACTCATAGACAGAGAACAGGCTGACAGCTGTCAGAGGGGAGGGGTGGAAGGGCTGTGTGGGAAAGGTGAAAGATTAAGGAAAAAACTCACAGACACGGACCACAGTCTGGCAATACACTCCAGCTTTGATTACCGGGGGAAAGGAGGGCGGGTGGAGGTAGAAGAGGTGAAAGGAGGGTAAACGGTGACGGAAGGAGACTTGACTTGGTGCATATGATACAATGTACAGATGATGTCTTATAGAACCGCACCCCTGAGATCTACACCATTTTGTTAACCAATGTCACCCCAATAATATTTAATTAAACACAAACACAGACACAAAAAAGAACAATCAGAGATAAAGGATATTTATACTTTGAGTCAACTTGGTTTCTCTTGCTCTTTCTCTTTCGATATTTTCTAGAGGCTCAGATATTATACTGTGTAACTTCCTTTCCTCACTTACTTTGTAATCTATCATTCTATAATTATTAAATGCTCTTTTAAAACATAATTTTTTTGTGGCTAATTGGTTTCTTTACATGGTTCATAGTTTACTTAACCGCACTCCTATTTTGTACCCTTGGATATTTTGTTGTAGCTATCAATAACAATGATACAATGAGTATCTTTGAGATAAATATTTGCACACATCCATGACTGTTTCTTTAGTAAAAATTCACAAAGCACACACAGGATTGGTCTGTCAAAGGAAAAGGGCATTTGCAAGCTTTTAATATGAATTGCCAAATTGCCTTCCAGAAGGTTGGAACAATTATTTTCCTGGTAGTGAAAGACCATCTGTGGTAAAAAGACTTTTTGAGCCTCGTGTTGGATATTTTCAAGTTCTATGATGCAGTCTTGAATAGTTATTTGCAAAATGGAAATCTACTCGAAGATTTTATTTGACATTTAAGTTTAAGCCCTTGCCTGGATATCTAGAAAAATCCTGCCTTCCTATCTGATTGTCTTTAGTTACGAGTAACATGTTTTTCTGTAATATCATTCATTGTTCAATGACCACTAAAATATGTTGTCAGCTTCAGAGTCTGTGGTTATATGTTGTTTTTTATTTTTATACAGGTAGTAAAATTTTTTAACTTACACACTAAAACATATATAGAAACTCTAAATATTAACAATTTAAATTTGGGGCAAATTATTAAAATTAACAGTTAACCATCTTTGAGGTTATGTTTAAAACCACAAAGGATAACAAAAATAAATGAAAAAACAGAAAAAGGGTCAAGAAAAATTATCTTTTACTCAGTATCAGTAAATAGAACCTGAGATGCTCCAAGGAATTTTTAAACAATTGCTTGAATTTTCAACACTACGACTGATAAGCTAACACTGGGTTTCTCACTAATTCCGGCTCTGACTCTTGGCAATACACTCCAGCTTTGATCTGCCTCTAGCGCTTTGGCTTCCACATCAAAATTCTGTTCTCTCTAGCTTTTACTCATTGCTCTGCTTAATGGATTTTGGCTTCTCTTGACATTCTGGGTTCTCTTATTCAGTGAAACCTCAGATAGACAGACCTTCCTTGCTCTCATGCCCCATCTCATCCCACGCTGGCTGTTTGGGAGGCATGCCCTTGGAAATCATAGCTGGGGCAACTGTAGCTGCATCAGTCTTAAGTTGGGGCAGCTATTTGAACAAATGAAGTATATATTTTCTTAAACTTTCAAATAATCATTTGAATAAATCATCATATATTTATGGCAATTTCCTTTCAGGCAATTTGTGTAAATGAATAAAAAAATACTGTTCCTGTATCTATGACACTTGAAACTAGAGAGTATAATGCAATGTAACTTTGAACTAATAAATTAATATTTTTACTTGAATTCATAAATGGGGATCACAATGCAGTCACCCTGAGAGTAGGTATACTCATTGCAATGAGGCAGCTAATTTTCTAAATGTGTTTAGAATTTCTATTTTTGGAGAAATAAGACTAACCATGGTAATCTTGTGGAACGTGAGTAAATATATTCCCTACTTTTGCGTTTGTCCCCTTCATGCACATGGACTTGTGCACGGCAGACATACATAATTAAGTGCTATATGAAGTGGCTAATTCAGTAAGGGCTCTAAGAGATCGAGGAAGGAAGGGTGCCCAATGTGTGCTTGAGGATTTAGGGGAAAAGTATCTTGGAGAAAATGGGCCTTGAAGAGTAAATATTATTTAGGTAAGTAGAAAGGAGAAGACAGGGTTCAAATGAATGAAACCTTGTTGGCAAAATGAAAGAAATGCAGGGCACATGGCATGACAGAGAGACACGTTTCAATGAGGCTTTCAAAGTTTTGCCCTACTTTGTGCTATGGTAATTGACAGCGTGTTTTCCTTCAGAAGAATTAATGCACTCGACTGACCCATCTGTGCTGAAATATGTGCTTTCAAACTGTATTTTCTAGTAATGACCAAGGCTTTATACTACCTCACCTATTTTATTTCTATTTCATTTTTTCAATCTCTTTTAATAATGCATTGTAGTTTTCAGTGTATAGGTCCTTCACATTCTTTAAGTTTATTTCCAGGTATTTTATTTTATTTTGGTTGAAATTACAAAGGATTTTAAAAAAAATTTTTCCTGAAATTTCATTGTTAGTCTACAGAAATGCAATGGATTTTTGTACATTGATTTTTTTTTATCCTGCAACCTTATTTGTTTATTATTTCTAATACATTTTTGGTGGAATCTTTAGGGTTTTCTATATAAAGTATCATGTTATCTGCAAAAATGATAATTTTACTTCTTAATTCCCAGTTTGGATGCCTTTTATTTCTTTCTGTTGCCTCACTGCCCTGGCTAGGAACTCCAATACTGTGTTGAATAAGAGTGGTAAGTGTTTCATTCTTACTCAGGAACATGTGACGCTTATACAGTGAGACTTCGAAAAAATTTTTCTCCACTAAGCAAACTGAATGGATCAAAGAGTTATTTAATTTTCTCACTTCTTCAGCCATTCAGGTATATTTTTACTCCTTCCTCTCTCTTGCATATTACAATAAAATACTTATTTTTTAGAAACCATTTTTAATTAAAGTTGACATAAAATATTATATTAGTTTCAGATGTACACCTCAATGAGTAGATATTTATGTTTTACCAAGTGATCATTCTGATAAATCTTATACCCATCTAACGCCATACATAGTTATTATGATATTATTGGCTGTATTCCCTATGCTGTACTTTACATCCCCATGACTATTCTGTAACTGCAAATTTGTACTTCTTAGTTCCTTCACATTTTTCATCCATCCCCCCAACCTCTCTCCCATCTGTCAACCATCAAAATGTTCTCTGTATCTATGAGTCTATTTCGGTTCTTCTTGTTTATTTAGTTTTTTAGATTCAGTTGTTGATAGGTATAAGTTTATTGCCATTTCATTGTTCATATCTTTTTTCTTTCTTTTTAAAAAAATATTTTACTTTTAGAGAGAGAGGAAGGGAGGGACAAAGAGAGGGAGAGAAACAGGATGTAAAAGAGAAACATCAATTAGTTGCTTCTTGCATGTGCCCTTACTAAGAACTGAACCAGCAACCTTTTGCTCTGCAGGACGATGCCCAACCGAGTCGCGCCAGTCAGGGACTTCTTAAAGAAGATCCTTTAACATTTCTTGTTATACTGGTTTGGTGGTGAGGGGCTCCTTTAGCTTTTTCTTGTCTTTGAAGTGCTTTATTTGTCCTTCAGTTCTAAAAGATAGCTTTGCTGGATAGAGTCATCTTGGTTGTAGGTCCCTGCTTTTCATCACTTTGAATATTTCTTGTCAGTCCCTTCTATGGAGAAATCAGCTGACACTTTTATGGGAGCTCCCTTGTAGGTAACTAACTGCATTTCTCTTGTTGCTTTTGAGATTCTCTCTTTGTCTCTTACCTTTTGCAGTTTAATTATGATGTGTCTTGGTATGTGCCTCTTTGGGTTCATCTTGTTTGGGACTCTCTGTACTTCCTGGAGTTTTCTGTTATCAAAAAGATTCCTTGAGGATCCAAAGTAAAATTCAAGAACTTCTGAAAAGTTGAGATAGAAGGAAAATGTAGGTGACTTGGAGAAATACTTTACTGTTGGTCGAAAGCATGTTTCTTCAATCACGCAGGTGACGAGAGGTAGTTGAAGGAGGTTGTCCTTAAAGCAAGGTAAGCATTTGTTCTGACCAGGTGGAATATTGAAAGGTGATAGGGGGTTTATAGGTAGACATGGAATTTGCTGGTGCGTTGATCTATTACTTCCAAACATAAATTGTTCTGATCTTCTTGCTGGAAGATTATTGATTTCCATGGAAAGGGTGGGGAGGCACTGGAAGCAGAATGCAGATTAGAAACAGAACCATCCAAAAGGTAAAACATATAAGAAAGTTAATGAAACAAAAATATTTTTATTAGCCTGTGTCTTTTTATTCTGTCCCTATGAAATTTTTCCCTTATAAAGAAAGCTCTCTTCCCAAGTAGGGAAAAATGATTTTTAAAAAGATAAGCCTGAAAAATTAATTTAAACTTAGTCATATTAGGGTAGCATTAAGGCACTCCCGGGTACATTTTATTGGTCCATTAATATAGGCCCCGAGTGGTTGAATACACCCAAGGCATGTACTATATTAATGAACCAATAAAACATGCCCTGGAGTGTCTTAATGATATATTACAGCCATTTCTATTACATACATAAATGTACTATTTGCAGGCTATCTTGCATAGTTTTAAAGAAAATCTTCAATTAACCAAAAATATTGCATCAAGAACTCTTACACACAATAAAAAAAGAGCAACAAAGAATCCTGTAATTAACTTACTGGGCTAGTTACCCATGAGGTGATTCTGCATTGATTTAATCTTTGCAGGCTTTTTACTGTGATCCTTTGGAAGAACTGATCCTTTGGATTTACAATTGGATTCTTTCAGGAAAGCTGACAGAATTCATACGGATCTCTTTCCTTATTTAAAATATCCAATCTTGGCTTGTGATTATCACACTAAATAAATATGAATGACTGGATCCAAATATTAGCTCTATGTGTCCACATTGAAAGGACATCTTTTAGGCATTTGGGGAAAGTTTCTGCATTATAATACAGAGTGCTGCACACTCGTAGGCAAACACGACCGGCCGGAGAAAAACACGTGGGAGCTTGTGACAATGTTGTCTGACCCACATTTATTTCATCCTTACTTAAGTCAGTGTGAGCCCTGCTGTCTTGTCAGTGGAATCATGAACACTGGTGCATCTCTGTGCAGGAGACGAGTGGAAGAAGAGAACGGAGAGAAGGAGATGTGATAAGGATGCCAGTAATGGACACTATTTGTTGAAAGATTATTATGTAGCAGACAACATTCAAATTATTTTTACATCTATCATCTACTTCAATCTTTGCAACCACCCTCTGAGCATTGTTGTATAGATGAGGTATCCAAGGTAAAAAATACAAACTTTTACAAGCTTGAGTTTGACCCAGATCATCTGAATCCAAAGTCCATATGCAAGGGGCTAAAGCTTGGTGTGGCCACTATGAAAAAAAGCATTAAAAATATTAAGTATACTCTCTTAGGATTTTAAGCATCTTTAGGGTAGAGATCCTTTCTAAACTTTATATACTAAACACATTACATTCTCCATAATATTCTTCCCCTTTACTCCATCTTAAAAAAGGGACATAAATAGAGGAGAGATTGCTGATGGACTTGAAGAAGCCTCTTAATAGAAACTTTGAGGGTGCAAAGTGATTTGTCAATGGCCAGAAATAAGGTAAAGTGTGGATGTTTCATCATCTGATCATGGAAAAAGAAGGTGACAGTTGGGAGTCAGACATCCTGCCATCCCCACTGCTACTGTGGCACGAAGCTGACCCCCCAGAAACAGAGATGCCACCCCTAGGATAATAAGTGAGTAGAGAAAACCTCCAGGCCAGCAGAGACCGAGAAAGTACTCCACTGACTGATTAACCCTGAAGTTGACTACTGGACTGACTGGGAGCTTGAGACAGAAATTCATTGTTTCAGAAAATAGAAAGTATAAAAATGTTTGTACGTGCATGATTGAGGCCTGAAATTTATATCCTCAGTTGTTTTATTCAGAGATATTTTATCTTTACAGATTTGCATCTGAACAGATCCCAATCCCGAAATGTTACAAAGGTCACTGGAATGACTGCAGTTACTGTTTTTTTTAGAGTCATAGTTTAAGTGTCCAATCACCTAAAATCTAGCCTTTTGGGGGAATTGTATTCGAGCTTAATTTCTTCTTTAAAAAGATTTAAAAAACACTAGGTATTTTATTATTTTGTAAGCTTTCTCTGGAGCAATTTCCCCAGCTGGATTTTACAGTCAGGGAGAACCATTGCTGAAGGATTTTCCTGTCTCCATTTGATTTTTGTTTATTGTTTCTACTTAATTGCCTTGCACATTTTGTACTCAAATGATATGATTCAGTTGGCTTCCTTTACTGAAGGGCTTGATTGGTGTGTTAAAAGATATACTACAATGTTGTTTACTACACCACGAGAATGCAAGAAAATTGATAAAAATAAGCCCTACTGCTTTAAAGAATTTCAAGACATCAACCAAGCCAATTATATAATAATATCTTTAAAAATACCATATATGCTATTTATAAACAATTGACCCCTCCTTATTTACAGATGTTACTGAGGGTACTTTTTAAAGGCCATTGGGGTTGGTGTTATTTATAAGGAAATGGTCATTTGATACCAGACGGTAAACCCACCGTACAATTTCAGTAGGTAAATAACTGCACCATGAAAGGTTCCTGAGTGCATTAAGTAACTCACCTGTTGGCTTCCATTCAGTGCAGGGATTAGGACGTCAGCTCCTCTGCAAAGATGACTGGATAAGTCATCCCAGTGTGGTCAGCATCATGTATGAAATTATCAACATTACAGTTTTTAAAAAGTAAAAACGGGAAGATTATATATACACTAAATTACTTACCGCACATATCCAGCCATCACTATTATATCCCACATTGGTGCTGCTGTAATACATCTTTTCTGACACTGATAACAACCACTTAAATATTCATGGTGATTTAAAAATTTCTGAAGCACTTTCTCAGGCAACATTATCCTGTGGGATATTTTCTAAAACCCTATGACGTAGGTATGAACCCTAGCATCTTCATTTTCAGGTGAGGACATTGTTACTCACAGTGTACGTGGTTTACTTAAGGTAATTTACCTGCTAAGTGGCAAAATTATGAGCCCTCCTTTTGAGTAGTCAGATGTCCTGGTCATCCTCTTCTATACAATGAGCCTGGGATATCAACAGGACAAAGTAGTGGTTAGAGTGCCAGGTGGTGGGCTGGGCATGGGTGCTAAGAGAGAAACAGAGGAAAGAAAAATCTATTTAAATAATGAGCCACATCTATTTGGGGGGCATAGATATTTGCTTCTAATTTTGTATAACACCATATGATGAACTGGGAGAACTTCTGAGTGAATGAGTTTTATAGAGCAGGCATTTAACTAAATCTGAAAATAAAATGGAGCTATGATATAAAAATCAGATGGGATTTATAGCTCCAATTTATTCACCGAACTTTAGATATCCTGGGACTCCTCTTAAATAAACTTTGACTCTACTTTAATTAAATAAAACGCTTTATGGTGGAATAGAGTGATTACACCCATTGACAGAAGCAGGAGGCACTTATGGGTCAGAGGGGGTATGACGGACGCAGTGCTGAGAGGCCTGAGTTAACAGCAAAGTCTGCTGCCTGACCTGGACAACTCACTTAACTTCTTTGGACCTTAATTTGCTCAACTGAAAAATGGAAATAACAATATCCATCTCACAGAAGTGTGGTGAGAATTAACTTACAGACTTATATTCGCCCTGGTATAGATTTTGGGTTACTAATTAGCCCTCCAAAATTCAATGTGGTAGTGATGTACAGGCACAAGAACATGCTGTCGGGAGAGTGTTCTTTATTGCCCTCAGATTCCCAGAGAACTGTTAAACGGTTAAGCACCACCGCTGTTGATGACAAAGATTTAAAATTGTGGAACTATATAAATGCTAGGATTTAAGGATAAAGGAGCCATGCCAACAAGGGAAAAACAAAACAGTAATTTTCAGTGGCAGAAAATGTTTATTGGTCTCTAACAAACTTGGGCTGGCATTCTATAAGATGATTCGGTAAGTCAAATTTACATAAAACACGAATTAACTGTAATGACAAAATTACTTTCATGTTTAATAATTTTAAATACAGGCTTGTTAAATGGTGCTTTTGAACATATTCCATAGATGATAATCTGTAATTTACTAGTTTCTCTCCTTTTTGAAATTTTAATATATTTATTTAGAGATCCTTTCATAACTTTCCTTAGATGATGTCATTGAACAATTAAGTGTGAGATTAAACAAGTTTTCCTTGGTCCTAAGTAAGTAAATAATCTGTTGTCCTTATCTTGACACAACGGATTCTTTTATAACATGCTCAAAGCACACGGGGCACGTCAGTCCTCCTCTCCCGCCACAAGATCCAGTGTTTGAAATTACTAAGCAATTCTGAATAAATACTATTTTTATGGAGATCGTCTTTTCAACACATTAAACAAACAGAAACTCAACATGGGGTAGAGTATAGGGAGAGAATGTGAGGAAGAAGTAGTATCAAAGATCTTGCTATCTCTGAAGTACTGAAAAATGAGTACTGCATTTTAAAAGCAGGGTGGGGTTGGGCGATGGAGCAGCAGATTAGCAACTTGCATGTGCTAGTGTTTTCTCAGACATAAAGGCATTGTTGTCTGGGGAAATGCAGTTGAGGTGAAGTGGAACTTAGATCTTCCAGCCTCTTCCTTGGTTTTGGCTGGGTTGAGTGCAGTGAGATCCACAGTGGTTCAGGAAGAATGCTATCTTAACATTGTGACATTTTATTGTTAGAAAAACTAAAACAAACAGCATAGCTAGAATAATGTATCAGTCAGTGTCCCGGCAGGAAATAGATGGTTCATTTCAATAGAGTAATTCAAAGAGCATTTAATAAAGAAACTACTTACAAAGATGTAGTTGGATAAAGGGAAGCCATTGAGAAGAGGTACCCCAAGACTGGTAACGCGGGTACATTTCCACCCCAAGGCCCGAAGGGGTAAATTACCTGGAAGGAGAGAGTCTTATGGACCAGGCCACCTTGAGAAGAGCCATGATCTTCATGGGGAAACTGGTAGTTCAAAGTGACCTCAGAGAGAGGGGGTTAGGGGATTATAAATACTCTGTTCCCACTCTCCTCCCTCCCTCTAATCTCCTGCCAGGTCTCTTTAATGACTGAGCTCAAGCAAAAGCAAGCAGGCAAGAGAATTCATTGACATACTCTTTACGGGCTGGCTTCCTGTGGCAGAGGAGGGTGGACAGTGTGTCCGGAGGCGTGGACGGAAGATCTCTGTTGCCTGTGCTGCAGGGGCAAAAATACTCCACAAAGTTGGTGGTTTGCAATCCCAAAGTCTTACCGCTCACTCCAGCTAAATGTTCAACATTTTCTCTATTCACTGTGGAATTTGACAGGGTAAGACCCACAGTTAGAGCAGCTAAGCTTAAGCTACTTTTCCCACCACATTCCTTGTGGTGTTCAGGAGATAGTGATCAGTTAAACTTCTATCTAGGGTTTATTCCCAGCAGTCTTGGCTTTTCAGGATTCAGATGAAAGGAAGAGTAATTTTTCACTACAAAAATATTAGCAAACAAGCTCTGTGCTCCATATCCAAAATAGACTCAATATTCAGTTTCAAGAACAACTCATAACAAAATTTTTTCCTAAGTGTAGATGCTGTTACCATTATCTTGGTCCTCACCATAATCTGGTTTAACTTCCAACTGCTTGTAACCACTTCCCTTTGCTTGAGGGCTTTGCCTGGCCAATGGAGCCTGCTCTGCCTGGGCCTGCAACAGCCCCGGAATGCTGGAAGCTAACGCAGTCAAGAAACAGTGCTCAGTCAGCAATCCAGAGGCGTTCCCTCACCCAGCACACAGGGTGGCAGTATGTCACATGTTCCTGCGTCTGCGATGCTGAAGTCACCCACATGGCACCTTGCTTGGTAAAGCCCCTTTTACTGACTTTCTTCCCTTTCTGATCTCACTTGCCCGTTATCCTACCAGTGTTTCCTGGGGTCACCATCCAAGTAGACTATGGGAACTCAAATCTTTGTCTCAGGATCTGTTGCAGAGGGAAGCTAAACTAAGACAGTGGGTTATTTCCTTAGGTACTGGCTCCTTATTCTTAGACTATGTTGTGGGACCTGAGAATAAAAATGACTCAGAGGTAGCAGCAGCAGGAAGTCCTGAGGTAAGTATTGCTGGTAGGTAAAGAGGATATAGGCAGAGGAGAGCAAGGTAGCCTGAAGTACTTTGATTGTGAAGTCTTACACTGAAAATGCTGTGAAAGAATTGTAGAATCAAGACTTAGAAATTTCTGACATTAGACATCATTTAGAGCACTGAAAACTAAAATTGTTGAATGTTTGTTGAAAAACAAGCTAAATATAAGATATATTTTAGAATTATATAAGTGTATTTAGAATTATATAAATATATAAATTCTAAATATATATATGTGGGATCGAGAGTTGGCCCTTGAACAACACGTGTTTGAATAGCGTGGGTACATTTATATACTAGTTTTTTTCAGTAAATAGCTGTACTGTTTTTGGTCCCCAGTCAGGAGTCCACAGATGTGAAGGGCTAACTGTATGCATTGATCTACATCATTTTATAGAAGGGACTTGAAGGATCTGCAGATTTGGGTATCTGCAGCGGCCCTGGGACCAATCCCTGGCAGATGTGAGGGATAACTTATGTTTTTGGGGAGTCAAAAATTAAATGTGGGTTTTCTACTGTGCAGGGGTTGGCACCCCTTACCACACATTGTTCAAAGGATCAATGGCATATGTTTATAAAAAATTCATGCATTATTTTAATATGCAAAGATTGCTAGTTATTTAATAATAGCTGAATTACTTGCAAGTTTTATCTCCCCCACTACAGCCAACATGTATGGTGTAACGGGGACAAAATCACTGTAGTAAGTACCCTGTTTAGAAAACAGAAAATTGCAATACACACAGTAGTCACTGGTCCGCGGTAATGATGAAATCCTATTGGACAACTGTCATGAAATCCTGGCGGTGATGGAAAGTTCCTTGATTAGAAAATAACTTTGCACTTGGGGAGGAACTTCCTTGTCCATTGTTCTCTGTGGCTTCTGGTTCTGCCATCCAGAAGCTTCTTGTTTGTCCATTTTTCTGACGGGGCCGCATTTGCAGTGGCAGTTGCAGGCTACAGAGTTTTTGCTGCTTACTTCCTGCCTGAATGCGTTCACTGGCCTATGATTGTTTTAATGTTCAGCCAGAGGTTTGGAGTCTTAACTCATAGTTGTTTTGGCAATAAAATTTCTTTAAAATTAATAAGACTTTCATCTCTTTGCTTGTAGTCAGTTTCCTATGCCAGTAGCCACACCTATAATTCTTTCTTTGATATAATTCTTAAATTTGATTTATTTCTTTTCCTTTTTCCTCATCATTTTCTTCCTTTCTCAACTCAATGACATTTACCTTAAGCCTTGTGTTGAAGGCCTGGCTCAGTATGAACTTTATCACAAAGCTGTATCTTAAATTAAGACCCTTAATTATTCAATTAAAAAACTCTCATTCTCTAATGTTTGAGAAAAGCATTTCCAAGTTTTCAAAGATTAATATTTCTATTCCCTTTCATTTTTATGTGTACAGTGACTAAATCTTTCTTGTGGTCATTTTTTCTAATAGCTTGCCAAATAAAGTTAGTTACATCTAACGCATGCTAATATAATTTTGTTTTCCAGTCTCTTTTGCTAGAGCTACAGTCTAGTAAGGTGAGTGGGCTGTTTCCCAAGATATCATCAGCATCATCGTTGCTGACTAATTTGCCACTGTCTAACTTGAGGATTCATATTCCAGCCTCTGATGTTCATTTCCTAGTTTTCTTCTGCCAATGCCACAGCCTTTGTTTTGTTACTACCCACTCTGACAGAAATTTCTATTTCATTTAAGATGACACACTATCAGATAAACCTTACTTTCTTCTTAGAGTGTACTTTATGGGAGGTTTTATATCTCGGCTTAGAAGTAGCACATACGCCTCCTACTACATTGCATTGGCTTAAAGTCAGGCACTTGTCCACACCAAATATAAGGTAGCTGTGAGTCCAGAAAGATGACAGGTAGATTTTGATGAACCCATACATAACATCAGAACATTCTTTGCCACAGTGACTGACTTGTTTTTATTTTTTAAATTTTGTTTTACATTAGAGTGCTGCATTATTTATACTTAGGGCTATAAAGATCATGTTCCATAAATAATTATGATTTTCTAATTTCCTACATTATGATATTTAGTCATAAATAAAATAAATAACTTTAATTTTATGCATGGTAATATGGACTCAAAAGTTACAGACTAAGCTAGTCTTTGAAGCCTTGTAAAGTCTAGCTGTATTATCTTGGGGAAATTATTTATATTCCTTAAATCTAATTTTCTTGTTTCTACATTGAAAAGTTACACAAAGTAAATGGTTCTCAACATTTTCTATGCCAAAACTTTATTGATTACCCTTTACCTCCACTGTCATTACACACAATATGAATAATGGTTTTACTTCATTGCAACTTTAATTAATCAAAGATATATATAACTGTCGATACAGATCTTCAGATCAGCACAATATGCCATTATTATCACAAGGATAGACTGATTATTTTGTTAAGAGTAGATGACGACAAGGGAGTTACTTACACAAACAGTACCCACTTTTAAGGATTTTGGTTCATATAGACAAATTAGCTTCTAGATATTGTAAGAAATATTAAGTTTAATAGTGTACATCATGCCATATATAGTTGGTTATTATAATTAAATAGTATTTCTTATTGATGGAAAAGTCTAGCATCTTATTTTGTATTAAAACATGACTAGGTCAATTTATCTTGTGTCAGTTCCTGGATACATGTTGTACCATTTCAATATATGGATTTACATTTTTTATTATAAAATTCTTTTTGGATTATGGGTTTTAGTATTTGTTCATTCTGTTTTGATTTTCTTTGTGAAGGACTCCAATTATACTTATATTAGGTTTTCTTTGTTATTTATGTCTATCTTGCAATTTATTTTTAATTTCTTTATTTTTTAAGTTTTTTTTTTAATCTCTGTTCTCCTAACATTGCTTCATGTATTGTCTACTTACTCTTATGTTACTTTCAATTGAGTCTATTTTCATTTCTTTTATATCTAATTGCTTTATGTGCTCTTTCAGCTGTCATCTTCTTTTCTTCTGGCTGTTACATTTCTGACTTTTTAAAATTATGATTTGTTTTGTTTTTTATAGTTTTGCCATTTAATTAATTATTTTATTTGTATTGCAAAATTAAGTCACAACAATATAAAATATGTAACCAAACATAAAATATGAAGACTCTGCTTTATGACTACATTTTTCTGGTGAGTATCCATTTATATATACACACACACATACATATACACATACATACACATATATATATACACACACATATATATACACATACATACATATATATATAATGCAATTCATGTATTTATTCATTATTATTTTATGCATTTATTTAGTCTGGGGTGGCATTTTCTATACTTTAAGAAGAGATCTCTGCGAAGTGGGTAAGAGTGAGTCAGGGTAGATTTTCTAGTATTGAGGCCATAGGGACCCCTCTCTTTTCTTTGTGTCCTGTTGTTGGTACAGAGTATTAAAAATATAGTCTCTCAATATAGCCACCTCTCTGTTATTTTCTGATATCTGTTTTGTTTCCCCCACCATTAATATCTGAATCTACTCTTTTTTAAAGTAATTTTTATTTTCCACTGCAGTGGACATATAATAGTATATTATTTTTGGTTGTACAACATAGTGATTAGACATTTGTATAACTTACAAAGTGATCCTCCGATAAGTCTAGTACCCATCTGACACCATACATAGTTAATATGATAATTGTTGACTGTATTTATTCCCTATGCTGTAATTTACGTCCTGTAACTATTTTATAAGTAGTAATTTGAACTTTTTAATCCTCTCTCCTATTTACTCATCTCCCAAACGCCCCCCCCATCTAGCAAACATCAAAATGATCTCTGCATCTATGAGTTTGTATCTGTTTTATTTGTTATATTCTTCCTTACCCTTGGTTTCCACCTAATACATTTATGTTTATTCCAAGAAGTTTTACATCATTTCAGGGTTCTCTTATTAGCTGGGTATTTTTTTATATCCAATAAAAAAAGAAATTTTTGTTACTTTCATACCTTTCTGTCATTGTCTTGCACTCACAGGCAAATTAGTACTTGCAGAGCACACTTAAATCTAACACCTGAATCCTCTACAGCATGTTGGGTATTTTCCTTTTGGGGAAGTGAGGGAGGGAATAATTAGCAAATTTTGGGTTACCCGGCTCTTAGAAAGATTGTTTTTCTCTGTTTTCTTTCTCACTACTGCTGATTACACTCAGCTTTTTTGTTGTCTTTGATTTGGCCTCATATGCTCATTTTTTGATTTGAAGGGGATTTTTGATCACCTAGTTTTGCTGTCTGAAGCTTCTTACTTGCTCCAGTGAAGGTACCACATGACAATTTTCTGTTTTCGCCCTTGCCCTCCTGCAATGCATTTACCATGCATCAATCAGAGTATTATTTTAAAAAATAGATTATACCATTTATCTGTCTAAAAGCCTATAGTATTTTGGGGGGGGCTGTTGTTTTTGTTTTTATAATCACAATTAGAATAAAAATCAAAGTCCTTGCCATAGTCTTGAACCTAGTCTATATAACCTAGCCTCCAGCTGCCTCCTGGAATTCATTTCTTCTCATGCTCATGTGGCTTCAGCCACATTGGTTTTTCTGCTGCTTCCTACACACCCAAACCTTTCTTCCTGCTTAGGATTTTTCCATTTATGGCTCTTCCTTCTGTCTGGAATAGAATCTTAGATTTTCAGTAGATTGTTCATTCATTTTATTAAGGTCCCCATTGAAACTGAGCCATTAGAGAGATTTTTCCCTGATCGCTTTTAAAAGTACTTCATAGTACTATGATCATCTGAAATTTTGATTATCCAGAATTGTAAGATACATGAAAGATACACAAGTATTTTTGAATAAATGAACAAATGAATAAATAAATAAATAAATGGAGTTATTTTTTATAATTTTGTGTTGTTTCATTTATTTTGTATCTATTTGTATGACATTTATAAATTACTAATATGCAACCATTATCTCAATGGTGAAATGGGGTACATAACAATGGCAAGCTGGTAGCTATATAATAGCTGGTTAATAGCTGTGCTACAGCCTCAGGCCTCAAGGCGAAAGGTGTGTATGTGTATGTGTATGTGACTTTAAGGGCATTTCCTGATTTGTGATGTAGCCAGGGAAGGTGGAGGCCGCTGGATTAATGAATTACACTTGCTCTGACTAAGGATGGCAGCTAAGAGAAGGTAAAACAATATGGGAAACTGGCAAATGTAGCTCATTTTGGAAGGAGTTGGAGATGAGGTCACATAGGAAGTTCCAGGTCAGGATTTAAAACTAAGGGTAAGCAGCCATGAGGGAGAAAGCCACGTTACTGGTAGTGTGAAAGCTACTGTGCAATGTGGAAAGGGCAGCGTAAGCAGGGAGCCGGGTGGAAGGAGAGCAATGATGTAGCAGCCATGTGTAGGGAGGTGCAGACAAGGAGATATGTAGTTTGTAGTCAGGATCCCACTATGTCTTGGTGCAGTAAGGAAGGAGACATATTGCTTCTCTGATCATGCTTACTCTAGCTGACTCCAATCCATCAAGGACTCTGTCTTGCAACACCCTGACATCTTGCACATCTGGACTCTATCTGGACTCTTGGGACTTGTACCTTTCCTGGACTGTAACATGGAGGCTGAGGACAACATACTCCAGATCCTGAAGGAGAGAGCTGCTGTGAGAGCACGGCAACTTTGAGACCCACAAGTGTACTTTCCAGAGGGGATGGAGAATTGTTTGCACAGCCTGCTTAAGATAAGGAGATGGGGAACTTTTGGGGCTTTTGATTTATAGACATTTGGGGAGCAAGGAAGTATTGGGTGTCTTGGGAGAACAGGGCTCCAAGCTGAAGTGCCCCCAGCACCCCCAAAGGTGGAACATTGTAAATAAAGACGTGTTTCTTCCAGTACTAATTGTTGGGTCATACACTAAGGCACCATGTCAATGGGCTCCTGTTTGCCTGGTTATAATAGTTGTAAATGAATTTCCAAATTTATCCTTTAGTGTATGTATATAATATAGTAATAAGTATTGCATTTCTTCTTCATTGTATTTTCTATTTCTTTTTATCTTAGAAACTCCTCTATCAGAGCTTGGACAAATTTTCCCATATATTTGCCTAGTATCTTCTAATTCTCATTCTGATTATAGATGAGCATAATGCCCAATCTTCATTCAGATATATTCAAGGACTAACAGTAAATTCCCTAGACCAGATATTAGTACATACATGCTGAAATACCACTTGCATGAAGGTTACCAAAAAGACTTGGACTATAAGTACTTTTCACTGGAAAGTGGACAGAACAGTGTAGGGTAACTGTTCCATGCATGGGGGAAACGTAGCCTTGTGCCTCTCATAAAAAACGCGAGGGGAAATCAGGATTACACCTTTCCTAGAGTTAAGCCTTGCTCTTGCTGAAAAACTCTCTTACCCTGGATCAAAAGAACAAACGCTGATGCATATCTGGCTTCTGAAGACTGGTGCTAATCCTTTCAAGTTCAGCTGATACCTTTCGTCTTTTGCATTTTGTAAATAACCCTTTTGATGTCTGTCTACCACCTAAAACAAACCTATGCATAGTAAATGAAGACGATTCTGATGTAATGTTCCCAGGAAAAACAATAAAAGCCTGTTAGGGCAGCACTTGGGGCCTCTCTCTGTGATCAGAGAGGGGCTGCGTAGCCCCAGCACTTCTAGTCTTACAGATTCTCGTGTGAAATTACTTACATGCCAACCACAGCAACGGATGCTGCGGGACGGAATCTGCGACATCTGGCGCCCAAACAGGGACACAGGGCTACCAGCCGTCGCTGTGGTCAACGCATCAACTTGACTGGAAGTGCACAGACAGTCCGAGGTAAGAGGACCCGACAGAACCGAGAGCTTTTCGGAAGCCGTAGGATGGGTTGAATTCAGATAGAAACCAGTTACTTCCTGGTTTGCGACTCTTTACGAGTCTCTTTACGACATCTTTATGGCGTTTTTACGACGTCTTTACAGCTACGCTTTCTTTAGTAAGCACTTTAAGTACTTCTCACTGGAAGGTGGACAGAACAGTTTCTCTTTCTCCCAGGGATCTCTCTACAGGTACCAGGAATGTTTCCTAATGGCCTAATTCTTGCCTTTGTTAACCTTCCTAGCTGAAGGGAAGGAGACTTCCCAGAGCTGCCAATATGCTTTCTTTCACTGAGCAACTGATGGACAAAATGGAACACATGGGGTGTGTCATAGATGTTTGGAGTAATTTGAATGTTACAATTTTAGGGAAAGTTCACAAATAAATCCCTTTTCGGAATTCCAACAGAAACTCAATGATATTTGAAAACTAGTGGTCTTCATATCACACTCTGCATGTGTGAGCATATGAGTGTGTGTGTTTGTTGAGGCACTGCTTGTAGTGGTACAGACTGAATGATTTTGGGGGAATCATTTACTTGTTTTTTTTTTTTTAAAGATTTTATTTATTTTTAGACAGAAGGGAATGGAGAGAGAAAGAGATGGGGAGAAACAGCAATGTGTGGTTGCATCTCATGTGGCCTCCCCTGGGGACCTGGCCTGCAACCCAGGCATGTGCCCTGACTGGGAATTGAACCAGAGACCCTTTGGTTCATAGCTGGTGCTCAATCCACTGAGCTACACCAGCCAGGGCTACTTCATTGTTATCTATTATCTATTTATCTATCTATCTATCTATCAATCATCCTTATTGAAAAAAATTTTTAGCACGTGACAATAAAGTGCCTCCTTGACATTCGCCTTTAGCCTGACTTATACAAAGTCACCACATGGGCTTTCAGTGGGGCTCTGCTGGATGGGTGTGGCGGATGAGGAAAAGTGATAGAGTGGTAGAGGTTGACATGTGAGGAGGGCAATACTATTTGCATTGGGGAGGATCTGAGGATATCCTGGACATGTAAGAAAATGCAGAAGTCTTCAGTAGACTCAGGGCATCTTGTGGTATTGTGAAGAAGGGAGTGGTGGTCAAAGCTCTATTAAGGAAAAATAGTAGATACAAAACTGTTTTTTGTAATATTGTATTCAACCTAATTTTCACAGTGTTTTAAATTTTTTCTAAAATGTGACAAAGAAAACATGAAAATATTTTCATGCTCTAGGTTATTGTAAAACGTCTATTTTTCTGATTTTCACTTTTAAAGAAGTATTGTTGTCCTCTTGGATCACAAAGTTCTGAATCCAAGAGATTTATCAGTCTGGCTATGGTACAGGTTACATCAGGAGGGAGGAAGTGTAAACCAGACACAGAGCACTGATGTGGAAGCTAATTTGAGGAGCAAAAGGAAGGTGAACAGGCACAAATATATTCCACATTACTTTTGCAAGACATTTATTTTTTTGGAAAAATATTTTATGATAAATATCCATTTCCAGGAATGTACCAGTAAGAAGAAGGACAAATTCCTGTAAGATCTGATCATAGTTGGCCCTTAAAATTCATGGGTTAAGGGAAGTTCTATTCTTTTCATTGTTTATAAATTGCTATCATAGTTTCTCTCTTACCTTTTGGATATTTTGATTTCAAAAAGTTCTTATGATTTTGAAAGTCCAAGTTACTTTCCTGAAATGTCCTTTTCCTACTTGAAAGAGTAAACAATCTTAGAAATTAAAAAAATGATAATATTTCATCCTTGTCTAGATATTACAAGGTTTAAATAAATTTAGTTTTACTTTAATACTTTCTTATTTAAGGTATTTAAATATGATAGCAATATTAATTTAAAAATGTAGGAATCTTTCTAATCAATTATTTACTTCCAACTTACACATTGATTAATAATAGGAAAAATTATGTTCACATCCACACCATTATATTATTCATTGTTTATTCAAACAATTTTTTCTTTATTCAAACAATTTTTGAACTAATGCACTATGACAGTCATTGACCTGGTGCTGGGTCTGTAGAGATAATGAAATATGTTTACATCCTTTAGTACCTCACAATCTTATTGGAGAGACTGATACCACACATAAAACTTTCAATAGCACCAGCTTTAATAGAGTTAGAAAGAAAAGGCAATTGGAATTCAAAGTATAAAATAACTATATGAATTAGTTTGTGAATGACTTCTTAGGAGAAATGAAGTTTGAGCTGAGTCTTAAAAGATGAGTAGGTGTTTCCAGTTGGTGAAGATGAGAAAGAACGTTCCAGGAGAGACGACACACTTATTATTATGGTGGGTCTTAATGTGCTTAGAAAATGGTGAAAAGAAGACCGGATTTAAGATGTTTCTGTTACAGATTCCACAATAAAGACAATGTTTAGATTTTAATACTTTAAAGGAGATAGCCGTATTATTTATAATAACCAAGATCTGGAAATAGCCTAAGTGCCCATCAGTAGATGAGTGGATAAAAAAGCTGTGGTACATTTATACAATGGAATACTATGCAGCAGTAAAAAAGAAAGGAACTCAGCTTTTGTGACAGTATGCATGGACCTGGAGACTATTATGCTAAGTGAAATAAACCAGGCAGTGAAAGACAAATGTCGTATGATCTCACTTATATGTGGAATCATGTTGAACAAAATAAACTAATGAGAAAAACAGAAACAGAGGCACAGATACCTGGGAAAGACTGACAGCTGTTGAAGGGGAAGGGGAGGGTGGAACTGGATGAAAGAAGGTGAAAGGATTAGTGAAAAATCATATGAATAACCCATGGACATGGACAATGGTGTGGAATTGTCCATGGACATGGACAATGTGAGTGGGGATGCTGGGTGGAGGTGGGCAAAGGGTGCAAAATTGGGACACTGTAATAGTATAAACAAATATAATAAAAAAGAAAAAAATTTCTTAGGAGAAAACACAAAGTGAAATAATGATATGTGAATTTCATACCAAGAATGAAGTCTTTTAATTGAAATCTAGTTTCACCAAAGAAGCGTATTTTGAAAGTCTCAACTTTTGGTCTGCCAAGTTATTTTTAAATATAGATACTATTCAGGAAAGAAGAATCTTTTCTTTCCATAAAGAATGATAATGTTCACTTTGGCACCTCCTTAAATATCTACAACATGTAATAATCAACACAGACATAATGTGGGTCTTCCGTAGTGCATCTGTGCTTTTGAAGCTGTAAGAATAAAGCAGTTCTCTAAAGAAGTATCTGTTCCCAAAGTGCTCACCAAAGCCAAGGCTCAGAGGGCACACATTACAGTTGTCATTTTTGTGTTTTATGTTTTCAAGAATATGGTAATAAAAAAGAAAAATAAGTTTGCTGGTAAATTATGTGTATAGCCTCCTGGGTTCAAGATTTATAACAAGTGTCTTTTTCTTTCACAGTTAGAATATTTTGCCCTGGCTGGTGTGGCTCAGTGGGTTGATTGCTGGCCTGTGACCCAAAAGGTTGCCGCTTTGATTCCCATTCAGGGCACATGAGTGAGTTGTCGGACAGGTCCCCCCTGGCTGGGGGTGTGCAAGAGGCAACCGAACCATTTATATGTTGCACACTGCTGTTTCGTTCCCTCTCTTTCCCCCTCCTTTATCCTCTCTCTAAAAGTAAATAAATAACAAATTTTAAAAAGAATATGTTTTGAGAAAAAGAGTGTACCAGGCACAGGCCTGTGGAAGACAGAAAGTAGGTAAGGCGGTGTGTGAGGTCTTTTGAGCTTAGAACTCATGGGTCTCTAAGGTACATGGATCCCCAAGCCCATAGGCAGGCTACAGAATGTCAAAAAACTATGATGGTTGTATGAATTTCTCTGAAGGAATTTTTCGTAGCTTTCATCAGATTCTATAGCCTTAAAGAGCTGACAACCTTTGATAATATGACTGAACACTTGCAAACAGTGACTGTCAGTATAGATCAGTATATAATAAAAGAAAAAATAGTAATTCAAATAATACGTTTTTGCTACTTCAGAAGATAATATTAATTTGTCTCAAAGGACTTGGGTATTTTACAAAGTTTGCTTAAATAACTACACAACTTTGGGCATGTTCACTACTCTGAGTCGCAGTTTTTTCCATTATTACCACCTTGGTTTGTTGTGAGATAATTTATATAGAACAGTTCACATAATCCTTGGGAAATAATTTAATTACATATGTGTTGGGTGATCCTGTGAGACTCGGCTTGATTCTTCAACTTCCCCCAATACAAATAATTGAAAGGTGGAGTGCGGTAGGGTCTGTGCCATAATCTGAGAAGGCTTGGTCATTACCATGGCCCCCTTCACCAAAGAAGAGGAGCCCAGGCTGTGAAGAGGGCCTTGCCCTAGGACAAGAGCAAGCAGTTATGAAGACGACTAGGTCTCTGGCTCAAGAGCTTGAGTTCCGAAGGTTGGGTTTAATTGGGAAGATCGTGATAGTTGCTCTTCCTTTCCCCAGTCCCCCTCATCCCTCCATTATTCCCCTAGTTGGCTTACAGGTTCCCTAGAACATTTAATGTACCTTCTATTTTATTCTTTTGTACTGATGTATGTATATCCTCTCAAACAGACTTTCTCTTTGACAGAAAAGCGTTTAAAGGCCTCTTGGTAAAACAAATCAGAACAAACCAAACAAAAACCAAAACAACTCAGCTATGAGACAAACTGATTATTAGTTGGAGACCTGTTTGGGAGATATTAGCCAGCCCTAAAGCAGAAACACATTTTCCTCCAGGCTTTCATAAGTATTCATAAAGTTATATCTAAATTGGATGGCTTGTGGTTACAGCAGTGACTAAGGAGAGAACGTGTGTTGAAATGAAAAGAGCACAGGCTTTGCTGCCAGACAGACTGGGGTTGGGAGCTGGAGTACAGATTCCTAGCTATATAACAGTGGAAAATTCACTTCACTTCTCACAAATGTCCTCTTCTGTGAAATGGGGATGATAATGCCTCATAGGGTGATTTTATAGATTTAAAGGTAAACTGGGTAAAATGCTTGGCACCAGGGAATATTGAGTAACTTAAAAGTATTTTATTATTTTACTTAATATTTGATTGTAGTGCAACCTTAAATAAGCTACATATCAAGCACAGCCTTATTTGTGCAACACATTTGTGCTCATTATTTGCTGTGTGCATAGTGGTAGGTGTTGAGAAACAAAAAGGAGGAAAGCTGAAGTCCTACATCCAAAGAGATAATGTTCTAAACGTTTTGGGGTGCTTGTGTACGTGCTCACAGAGTAAAGCATAATTTTCTCTAAGCAAAATGAAATCAGTGGGCTGGCATTTTTGCTGTGCCTGGTGGCTCAGCAATGCATGGTGGCTGACGTCCAGGAATGGTGTGCATGGGAGTTCTAAGGGGCCAAATCCCAAACTCTGACATATACCAGAGACAGCAACAGTGATGAGCTATATATTTGTGTGGTTCATTTTCCTATGGTATATATTGCCATTTGCCCAATAATAACTTAAAATTTGTCACATTGGGTTTGTCACACTTAAGGCCATCTTGCTTGAATTTTAGATCCAGGATCTTCCTCTTTATTTCTTTCTTTCTGATATACTTGATGGCTGAGCCACTCGTGTTCTGAAAATAGATTCACAGTTTTGAAAAAGATATAATCAAGTTTTGCTTTGCAACTTGGTTTTGCCTTTTTTTCCTCATGTCCAAGAAACATTTTAACATCTACTTTACAAACTGTGCAAGCGATCATCTATTTCAGGGATGGAAAATAGAGGAAGTGAGAAATGAGATGACTGGCCTGAACTGATATTATTTGAGCATGGAAATTATTTGCTAAGTGATTTTGCCACAATCATAAAACTTTTGCATTGTCTTGATTTCTCCATATGTTTTCAAAGAATAGTGCACTTGAAATCTTGTTTTAATTCGTGGCAATTATGTGTGTCTTTGGGATAAGTGTGGAAGAGGCATTACTGAAAGAAACATGTTTTTAATTCAACTTGGAAAACATAAGTTAGCACATTGAGAAGAAAATGAACAATAATCTTGTTTTATAATTGAAATGGATTTTAGAGATCATCTTGTTTAACTTTTCATGCTTACAGATGAATAAACTGTGTTTAACTGTTTTGCCCATGGTAGAACATGCAAAATTAAGAGTCTTGACTTCTAGAATAGGTCTATATTTCATTCTCACTATTAATATATGATTACATTTCAGAATGGTCTAGTAAGCATTGTCATGTTGCTGTTACTGCTTGGAAGGATGGGATGCATGTTCAGAGTTTACATAATACCTGATAATGGAATCCCACTGCCCTAAAGTAAAGGTTTAATGATGATGCCTTTGCTCTATTCAGATGAGCAAAATGAACACTCATTCCTGGCTCCATTTAATAAATTACCTCCTAGAGGGCACTAAATCTTGCTCTTCTAGAAAAGCTCATCCACCTCACATGGGTAAATAGTATGCTTTCTCATGAATCTTGTTGTTTTCTCTCAATCCACAAGCAAAAAAAAAAAGCCTGTTATGTGTTATTACTTTTATCAAAAATTTGGGTGGATTTCGTTTCAGAACTGGAATGAGGTCGTGGTGGACTGTTGCTAAAGTGGGTATTGGGTCAGCACAGCTTAATAGAAAAGAAAAAAGGTTGACCAAATATGTTAGATTTACAGTTAAATAATTGTAATTATTTACTTGTGGTAACTTTGAATACTTCCTTAGTGGTGAAAGCTTTTTAGATCCAGTTAATTTTACCTTTCAAAGTCACTGTGGATGGTTCAAAAAAAGGTAACCCATTTCATAGATCATAGGTAAACATTTCTGAGCTTTAAAAATTTTTACTACATAGAAAAATTTTTACTGGCATCACCTGTATTCATCAAAAGTATATTCTATCTACCTTTACTTCATTAACTTCTTCAACATATAAGTTCTCCAGAGGCTGAATTTCAAGTTAAATGATATAAAAGTAAATTTAAAAACAAACAAGATTTTTTAAGTCAAGACTTAATTTTATAATTAAGACACTTTAAAAAAATAAAAATGCAATTTAGACAATTCTGTTGATGTTCTTCATTATCTTTTCTGTTTTTTGAACAAAATTTTCTAATTATTGTGTAGTTCAAGCTGGTTAGATTAATGGTTATATATCTCAAGTTTTCTCTTCTTTCCTTCTTTCTGTCTTCTTTTAATAAATAAAATATTCATGAAGAAGAAATAGTAAGAGATGAGTATTTATATCTTGGTTGCTTCTAGCAGAGAATCCTCTCTCGTCTCCCTCCACGCCCTAATCAAAAGCTACAGATGAGAGAAAATTTCCAACCTCAGTAAAATATTGGGCATCATGCAACATGTTGGTGGATTCTATATAACTTTGAAGCATCACCTCTTTGTTAAGAATAATTTATTAAATTTTTCTTTTTTGATCATCCGCACAAGAGCAGATCTGCCTCTAAATGATATCACCAATGATTCACATGGGAAAAATGCTTTGTCATTTGGGATTTAAACCAAAAAATGCTGATGCTTTACGTTCAGAAAGCTTTAACTTAATAGAATTTATGGATAGACCTGTCTTTTACTAGTTTAAACACATAAGCAATCTATTGTGTATTATTTACTTCATGAATTTCTTTAATCCTTAAGAAGCAAAACAGTATCTGATTATCCTCCTTATATTCTCTTCATAATTTAAAAACTTTGATTATGACTGGCCTTGTTCTTGTCTTTTTAGATTAAAAAGTCATAGTTTTAAAAATGCCCTCACTATTAGCACATTCTTGCCCTTAATTTGCTACATGTGATAAAGTGTCTGAGGTGCCCGTCCAGCTCTAGCCTGGCCCCTTGTACTGGTACACAACCAAAGTGTCAGGTTCTGCTCCAAGCCTGGGGAGACCAGGATTCTGTACATTTTGAAATTTATTCCAATAAAATTTCTGGTGGTCCTTCTTATTCTTTTTTTTCCCTTGGTGGCAGTTGTAGTACATTGGGATATAGAGAATTTAGAAGAAAGGCATCACATAGAAATATATAACCAAAGTGACAGGAATTTTGAAAAAGGAATTCAATCACCACATATTTGTACTATTTTAAAACTGATAAAAGTTTTAGTTTTAAAAAAACAGACGGGGAGGTTAGAACAGTATAGGAAGTACAGGAGCAGAAGGACTTATGTGTAGGACCTATGGACAAAACTAAAGGGAGGGGAAAGGGGGGTAAGGGGGGAAAGAAGGTGGGGAAGTAGGGCAACTGTAACAGCATAATCAATAAAATATAGTTAAAAAAATAAGTAAGTACTCAAAGTATACTTTCTCAGTGAAATTTTAAAATTTGTACGTTACTTTTGAAATAATTTTAAACTTTTTTCTAACATTCTTAAGATATTCAATCTTATTTCTGATTAGCTCTGTCAGAGTTTCTGTGACTCTGTGTCTTCTTCACCAGCTGTGCCATGAGACTGATCAGCCCTTGTTTTTATGTCAAGTGCAGGAGAGTTTCTAGCCTCTCCTTTTCTTCCTTATCAATGAAAATTCCAGCCAGACCCTGTCACAGCTGTTTAGGTACTTATTTATAGAAGCTCCTCTAAACTCCATGAGGACAGAGTCCCTGGCATGCAGCAGGAACGTAAAGCTGAAACAGTTAAGTACTTCCATGAAGACTGCTGTGTGCCTTGAATTGCCAATGACTTCTTCACTTTCAAGATTTCTGGAAAATTCATGTGCTAAGAATATGTTCATAAATGTTTGTGCAAGAAATAATTTTCGGAATCATTTCATTCACTTGTATCACTATACAGATGAGGAAACTGAGTCCTGGAGAAGATAAACATGACTTATCTATTCTATGTTTCTCATTTATGCATTTTAAAATAGTATAAATAATGACATTGATATATAACAAATTATATTCACAACAGAGACAGGTGATATAATTTCTAATATTTTTACCATCTTTAATGAGGTATAATTGACAAATAAAAATTATGTTTTTAAGATGTGCAAAATGATTTGATATACATACATATTGTGGAATGATGACCATAATCAAGCTCATTAACACATCCATTGTCTCATATCACTGGACACCAACTGTATGGCTACTTACAAGTCAGAATAGTTTGCCATTTTTAACCGCTTTGCTGTTATCCCTATCGCGTTGTCTCTGAGTACTCAGTGTCAGACGGGCTTACGGACAGGCGTGATAACACACAAGCCAGGCAGTGTGGTGACGGAGAGAGAGGAGGCTAAATATGGGGCCTTCAACCACATGACCAATGAGCTCAGATAGATGTCTGTGCCTCCAGGATCACCCAAAACGGGGTGGATTTAAGGGGACATTTGATTTGGAAAAAGTGAGGAGGTAGGTCCTTGCACACTTGAAGCATAAGCAAAATTATTTTCTCTTTCCATTGCTATTTGAGAGTAAGATTGAAAAGAAAGACCATGGAAATATCCGGGAAACCCAGACAGAAACATGTCTGGTAGGTTATTCTCTCCACGGGAGTCCTGGGGGCAGGGCTGCCCTCTCGAAGTGACTTGTGCTGGCACCTCAGCCAGTGAATCTGAAAGAGGAAGAACGATCCCCAAATCCTGCAATTTTGAGGAGTAAGAGTCCAGAGGTTTGGACCCTCACTGAGAGACAAATGAAGGAAACTGCAGCTTCCTGAGTTTCCACAGGATGATTTAGGATCTCACACACACACACACACACACACTCATGTACACACTTAGGCAAAAGTATATCTGTGTTTACTGTTGAGATTAGAGATATAACCGTTAAAGTGAAAATACGCTGAATTACAGTTTTCAAATACTTTGTAACATGTTGAAAACATATTCAAATAATATTCTAGAATACGCTTGTAGGACAACAACAAAAAGCTCTTATTCCCAACAAACTCCTTTGAAGCCCATGCTCTTGTCAAAGAGGAACTCTATAACCAAGTATTTCAATGTATGAGAATTCAGAAAACATACATCTGTTCTAAAATGTGTCTTTGGTTTGGTTCTCTTGTAGTTTGGTTTTTGATATTTGGCTACCATTTTATACAGTAAATATGTCTGAGAATAACATAAAATATGTCGCTAGTTCATGAGTTTCTTGAAACAGTTGGTGTCTGAATAACTTTATCCTTGGCAGAAGTAACTTCCTGTTTTAAAAGAAAATAACTTAAAAGGTCTTATAAGGAAGGCTCATAAAGCTTCTTGGAAATCAAGTGGTTCTTACAAAACATTTTGATGTGTTTAGTACTGCAGAATTAGGAACATATGGGTTCCATTTTCCTTAAAATGCACATGGTTTTTAAAAATTAAGGGGTAATGTTCTTGGCAAAATAGGTTTTGCCAAACCAAAACTGCTTAAAAAATTGTTCAAGATGTTCAGCAAGGCCAAAAGGCCCCAGGCTTCCACAGTCCTAATAATAGAATCAATCAGGAAAACCAGAATGAAGTCACTAAACTCATTTTCACAGTCTCTTGAAATAACCAACAAAAATAAATCTCATGTAGTAACAATCACAAGCAATTAGAATATAATAACTTTTATGCTCATGCTGAATAAACCCCAAGCTGGTAGTTAAGATCATGCTAGAAATTCTGGAAAGTTGGCAGTGTGCTTAGCCTGACTGAAATAATTGATTGCATCTATAAAAAATGGTGAAGAGACTAAAAGGGATTGCACAGATAAGGTACCTACAGGAAACAATTTAAGAATTTTACCATGGTTTCTTAAGGAGTAGAGGTTTATGTGATTGTTTAAAACCCACACATCCTTTAGCAAAAAGATGTGTGTGGAGACAATGACCACCAACATTTCATTAAGCTGGTATTGAGCATGACTTGTCTTATCTGGAGAAGAGTCTATCAAATTGCCTAGTAATGTTCCCAGGGATGACGAGATGAAACAGCCCAGCACATCAGACCTGGGGCTGTGTACGCACATGGCAAGAATCAATTTGGTGTGTGATCAATTGGCAGAAAACAAGTCCAAAAGGAGTCTAATCTCTGTACATCAATATTTGCTTCTCAAGACTCCTTAATTTGAAATGATATCTTACTGTCACAAATAGTAGCGACTGGGAGAAATGTGCTGATTGGTTTTGATTTCTTCTTATATAAATATCTTTGTATTCTTTTTCAAGATGTTCATTTTCTATACATGACCTACCTCTGGGCTAGGGTTTCCTCTGCTGGTTGATTCCTTGGTGTTTTAAGAATAATTACCGCAAGGCATAAAAATAATAGCAATTTTTAGAAAGATTTTATTTATTTATTTAGACAGGGGGGAAGGGAGAGAGAAAAAGAAGGAGAGAAACATCAATGTGTCATTGCCTCTCCTGCACCCCCAACTGGGGACGTGGCCCGCAACCCAGACATGTGCCCTGACTGAGAATCAATAATAACAATTTTTTTTGACTCGGGCTTTATATAATCACCTCCAGCTAAAGACAGAAATATTATATCTACCAGTTGAGCCAATAGTGAAAAGGTTCTGGAACCCTTCCAATTTCTTCCCCTCTGCTCAAGATTTATGGCATTTGCTTCTGCTGAGGAGAATTCTAATTACGAGGCATCTTGGGAACAAGGCAGGCCCCATCAGCAGACTTTTCATGGGATGCAGAGTTTTCAGAGAGGCAAAGTGCTCATAGAAAGCATTAGTGTCACTTCTTCCTGTTTGACCAGTTCTCTGAGAAGCTGGGTTTTGGAAGCTGATGGGAGTGATACATTTTAAGTCACAGAGGAGGATTTGAGAGGTGTTTAGGCTGAGCCACAGGGATTGAGGTTGTAAGAATTACCGCATGTATGCAGGTGGAGGGTGCAACATCAACTTTCATCTAGATCTAGCCCAAAAGGAATTGTGAATGTGTGTGTGTGTGTGTGTGTGTGCGTGTGTGTGTGTGATGTGAATGTGAACTTGGCTTTATTAGAATTACTGGTTGATGGCAGGGAAGAAAGAGATTATCTCAAAGGGAACTAAAAACATATATCAAAGCTCTGAATTCATTACTAAAAAGTGATTGAAGAGGAGTGATAGAGTTCAGTTGATTAAGGATTTCTAATGGGAATTAGGATTCAGATGTCAAAGAAAAACTATTTTAATTAGGATAATTCGAGAGGCCCCTCTCAGCGATATTGACATACTGTGTCCGCTCACTGTTGTGTTCTTCCTGTCCTGCTCGGTCGCACTCTGCCCTGCTCGACCCTGTCCAGCGGAAATCTGCATCAGAACTCCCTGAAACAGTTTTACGACCACCGGTGTGTCTTTACCCACTGTCTGAAAACACATTTCTCTGTGCAGTTTTCTTTGACAATTCATGCTCATTGATCTCTCAATCATCTAAACTCATAAAACTTTTATCACTCCTATGACTTATTTGGCACATGCCAATATACTAACTTATGGTTGAATCTGTCTCCCTGGCCCCACTTACATTGTAAATCACTTGAGGGAAGAGACTGTATGTTGTGTATTTCTCTGTATTTTTCACAGTGTCTAGTATAGCACCTTTTATCCCAGAAGTTCTTAATGAATATTTGTTGGGTGAATTAATTAAGTTTATACATAAAAATATGTACATATAGCTCTCATGTAGAGGGACAAAAAATGACAGAAGGGTTTAAAAGTACAAAAGGGTTTTTTTTCTGTTGTCTTAGCAATATTTTATTGATATTCTTCATATTAAGCATACTCACATTGTCCCTTGACTTACCAAGGAAACTATGTTTTTTTACTGAGTGTAAATCTCATTCAACAGCTCAGGTGTGTGAGACACATAATTTTCTTATTTTAAAAATCAATTTGATTTCATTTTGAGGGCCAGTTTTCACAGGGCAGCAGACGTAATCACAGTTAATTTGGGATTTTCCTATACTCAATTTCCCTGGAGTCGTTCCTGTTCTGGAGATCTGAAATAGTTCTATGACTGTGTGTGGACAATTCCATACAGAAAAGTTACTGCTGAGAATATCCTTAACCTCTTAACCTGCCCACCCTCCATCACTGGGTCTCTGGCCCTTTCTCCTTGTCTGTAGGGTCCGAGGCTTATTCTGCCATTTCCCTTCATGCTGGGTCATGGAAATCTCTAAGGGGCTGATCAGACTTCATCATTCTATTAGGTGATTACCCCTCTGAGGTTTTGTCACCTCTTCTATGTCCATCCTAGGGACCTGGTCTTCTTGAGGAAGGTTTGGTTAACCATTAAGAATTATATGTGAGGGGGCACTTCAAAAAACCCCAGCATTTATTTTTTTAAAAATTGTGTATTTATTCTTACATGTTTAAACTTCACTCACTTTCAAAGTATTCTCCATTTGATGCAATACATCTATTGAGATGTTTTTTTTTTCCACTGCTCAAAAGAGTTTTGAACTCATCAATCTGATGCCTTTCAGTTCTGCTTTTTTTTGTTTCACCTCTTCCACATCAACAAAACAGTTTCCTTTGAGGACTTTTTTCATGGGAGTGGAAAAGTCGCTTGGGGAGAGATCAGGTGAATAGGGAGGGTGGGGCATGGGGGTCATGCTGATTTTGGTCAAAAATTGCTGAACACTTAGCATAATATGGGCAGGTGCACTCATAAATCACCCATCATAAAATGGGCAAACTCATTAAAAGAATCTTCAAAAAGAAAATTCACTGAAGTCAGCCTCTCACAACAATGCCGGCTGGTGCACTGATACAGATGGGTTCCTAGAACACTCACCTGGAGCAGGGAGAGCCTGTACTACAAGGGGCTCTCCAGAAAATAATTTTGTTTTTTGGGGGGGGTCCCCCTCTCACATGTTATACATAGCTTATTTGGTTTCTTAGTAACATATATATAAAATATAGAGCCACACATTTACTAGTCATGCACTGAAAAGCAGTTTTGGAGTGATGTCTGTAGGCAAGATAGAGCATTGCTGTTGGAGAAAAAAAACATGACAAGTAACAGCTTGGGGAGTCTATGGAATTTACATTCTACAGCTTGTTTCTATGGCATTCTTTTGGCTTCTATATATTAAATTTCTTCTCCTTCAAGGCTCATGATAAGATTTTAGTAGAGAGACAAGAACCCAGGTTTGGCTCTTTGGTCACGGCATTGGTAGTTAAGCAGGAAATAACGTGGACTGATCCATAAAGAGGGACTGCTCTTGACGGGGTGCTTTCTGACCACCAATCCCGTGTATGAAACAACTCAAAACACTGAAGTCTGACGTTTACCAGCGGCAGGACTTGAGCCTATTTTTCTGTCAGTAGCGAAGGGGTAATGTTTCTTTTATCTGTTTTGTAAGATTGTCATGGAGGATAGTGTTAGTTAATTTCTAAACTAGAAAAGAGCCATGTAAATATAAGAAACTGTTACATTTTAAGGTAATAGAATCTTTTTATAAGCCATAATTAGTAGCTAAAGTTAATTAAAGCAAGGTAACAGCTTCTTTTAAGGTCACTTTTGCATTTGATAGCTTCTTAACCTTAAGATTATTTCCTAAATAAACCTTAAGATTATTTCCAATTTATGCTCTCAGAAACATTCAAAATATTAAAACATATGGCAGAATATGTGAGAATATCTGTTCAGTTTGCTATCTGTTGTACCAATTCCCTACCCCATCTTGTACACATAATAATATTAAATC